>JBCFYV010011172.1:112558430-112848520 GCA_039000515.1 Timema cristinae
TGCAAATGGCACTAGGCTAGAAGATGAATTTAAACAGATATACATTAACATTTATCATTCTTTTTTTTTAATAAAAAGGAAACTGACAGTTACATAATTTCTCGAAGTAGACCTAGTATTTTAATTGAAACGAGTTCCATCTAAAAATACTACACCACGTCTTACTTAATATGGTATAAGTATGGTAGAAAGGAACTTTCACAAAAAACAAAAACCTTTTTTTTTCGCTCTATTTGTATAGTATTTACTTTATGATTTGTATTATTTCATAGGCATTGATGATATCTATGAAAAGTGTCAGTTGCAGATTAAATGGCATTAGGTATCTTCATAATAAACGCCATGTGGTGTCCATTTGTCTGCCCAGAGTTTCTACGAAACTTTACGATAAGATACTAAGGTGAAACTTCGCACACTGATTACTTAAGTAATTATCACCAAAATTATTGAAACTGAAAATGTTGGCAAGGCGGGGGGGGTGAGTCTAGGGGGAATTCAACACATCGCGATCACGGGACTAGAGTTATATATTATATTGTTTTGGTATATGGAGAATGCTATCTTTATGAAAAAAATCCTAAACTAGAAAAAAAAAAACCTGATAATCTGGCAGCAGAGCCATGGGTACGGATTTCGCTACCTTCTGTTTTGAATTTTTTTTTAAATATGTCAAAACAACAAGGAATACTTTGCGCGAAATCCAAAACTGCACCTGATGGAGACAGGCCTAACCCCTGATAAATACATGAACAGTTTTTTTAGTAACTTTTATAACAGCAAAAAAAAAAGTTCTTTCCTGTCTAAAACGGACAGTAGAAAGGCAACTTTTTTTGTTTTTGTGCGTTGCAAAGCCGGCTCCATTCATCAAATGTCACGAACATAAAAGGTTAGCACCTAACTATTAAAAGGAGTCACACGGAATGTAAAGCGCAGCCCAAACAGAGGCAGGGTCCAGCCGTGAGTCATTTCTCAGTACAAATATGGTGCACTGTGTCAAGTTTTTGCCGCCAAATAAATCTACCCATGAAAGTGTTCATCTAAGATTAGATTATCTTTGAGAAAGAGGGAAAATATACATATATTCTCGCTTAGCAGTGAACAAAAACAGGGACACGTGTAAGCAGGGGCTGAGCGAATAAGACACGTGTTACAAGAGTTTTTTTTTATTAACAGATACAATAAGATATTGGTAAAGACCTTTCAAAAAAGTGGCCATCACTAAATTACCTAACGGTTTTGAAGGAAAGAGGGGGGACGGCGGTGTTTCAGTATTTTCTTACGTTTAATTACGAGGGGGTTGTAGGACAGAATCCATCTTACGTAAGGTTTCTTATCAATATTTATGGTAATACAAAATCTAAAAAAAAAAAAAAAAAAAAATTGGCACAAAATAAATATATTAATTATAAAATTTCCTTAGATTTAATTTACTTATGTGTTACATACTGTAATTAAAGTATTTTACAAATATTATATCACTCGCTTTTTTCCTAATCCTTATGTCTAAAAATAATTAAATGATTACAACAAATTAATTTACAAAATCGTAAGAAATTACGTAAGATATAATGGAGAGAGGGGAGTGTGACGGAAAACTTTACTATCCCTTACGGTGGGAGAGTGGGTTCAAAAATCACAGGGAAAAAAGGGACTTACGTAATTAAAGGGCGGCTCCAAATATACACATATTTCCTTACAATCAACTTTATTAACTAGACTAGTTCCAGTGGCGCATTCTCTAAGTAGTCACTTTAAAACAATAGACGGGACTGCTGATGATGGAGATTTTAGGAATTGCGTCCCAGTCGGGTGTACTGAGTTTTTTTCTAATTGGTTTTATTCTTTCCCTCCACGTAAATTCGGGTACGTTCTCTCTAAGTACAATATTCCTCTTCCATAATACATTAACGTAATTAGTGCATACGCGTATAACCCGAAATGGTAGGAGAACATGTTGACAGAAAAAAAACATTTAACTACATTATTCATGTTATTTTATAGCTATTATTTAATAGCATCCATCAAAATCACTACTATGGTCGCATTGATTGAGGTATGAATATGATAATATAATTTAAAAAAATTAAATAGTTATCAGTATGGTTCTTTCTATGAAAATTGGGCTGTAATTAGAACTTTTTATCGAACCACTCGTCTCAATCGTCTGCTTATTTAGCCAACGGGTTCGAGTCTCAGAGTCGACAAAATAGATGATTTATAAAATTGGAGTTTTCCATTTCGCGGCATTGTATTGATGGTCTGACAACTTTTTTGTTTGTTATAGTATTTAGTTTGTAACTCATGAGATTATATAATACTAGTGGCTCGTTGTAGTTATGGCTGAAGTTTATCGACGTAAAATATATTCAAAACTTATTACTGGGAGAATTTATATGTATAATTAGGTCTCACTAGACTTTATAGTTAAAGGTTGGGGTTACTCGTCAAATGTTACTAACTTTTCCTATATATTGAGTTTTGTGTTTAATTTAAAGCAAAACGTATATTTTACCCTTTGACACCACGTGCGAATTTTAAAACGAGCCTTCTTCCAGCTCTAGATTTATTCATTGAACCATACCACCTTTGTAAGAATCAAGGTATTAGTTTATAGCAAAGAGAAATGTTTTATTACTGATATACGAATACAATTATTACAAAAATAAGAGTTTACATCGTGGTGTAAACACAGAATGATTACACAAATAAGACACTGAAGATCGTTAGAAAAATCAGGTTTTTGTTAGAAGCCACTATTTTTTTTGCCGACATCCTGGATCCATGAACTTTAAAATGAATTTTCTTTTGTTAAAATCGGTTAAGCCGTTTTATCGTAGTTTCCCTTACCGGAAAAGGGCTTATCACATTACTTACAATTAAAAGTTCTTTTTACATTGTTTCCAGCCTGTTGTCTGCGTCAGTTTTTTATTCAGCCATATTTTTCCACTACCGGCTTGCTGGGCCTGTCGTAGCTTCATATGCCTTATAATCTAACTTAAGACTAGAACAGGCACAACATCCAGTTTCAGGCCGTTAATTTAGCACTGTGAAAGGGTAACCCCAGATTCCACCAATTATACATTTTTCGTCCATGCTGGGAACCGAACACAGGCCCCTCAGATCAGTAGGCAGACACGCTACCGACTGGGTTGAGGTGTTGGCCATCTATTAAAAGTAACACATGCAAATTATTTGGTTTGACATATGACCTGTGTGTACAAAATCTACGACCAGTTCAGGCTATTACATGTTTTTTTTTTACCGAGTCTTACCACCTGTTTTGCTAGACTGCCGAGGACAGGGATATCGAGGTTCGAATCTCTGGTGGGTGAATTTTGGGTGGAGGGGGGTGTTCTAAAATGGTTTTCCACTCTCCTTCCACGCAAACGTGGGTTCACTTCCTCTATATTCATCCCTATAAATTCCTAGCCTATTAGAGTAATTAGTACTTAAGCGTGTAACCCGAACTGGTAGTAATTCGCAGTGCTAAGTATTATTATTACTTACCACCCGGTCGGGCTATAAACACTATGCTAATGTGTTAGGGATGATTAAGCTTGAATTGGGAGGAAGTGTACCTACACTTTCGTGGAGGCAGAGTGGAAACTGTTTGATGAAAAACCACCCTCCCCCCCAAATTCACCCGCCCGAGTTTCGAACCCCAAATTCCCATTCATCGACAATCCACTCCATTGTAAGTGTGAAGCCTTTTAACCATCAGATACCGAAGCAGGTTATTCACATTTAATTACATTAATGGATAAATAACTAATAAGGGAGGATTTAGAGGGGATTCACCTGGAGGTTGAGTGGAAAACCATGTAGGAAAACAACTCCCACTAAACCTGGCTGGTATTTAAATTCCGGAATTTCTGTCATGGGCAAACCAGACTAAATGAGCTTGACATTTAGACCGAGTCTCAAACCATGAAATTAGCATAAAATTAATATTTTCAGATAAAATTATTTACAATCCAATAATTTAGTCCTATTATGGTAAAAGATAGAAATAATATTAATTCAGATAGCTCTAAATCTGGTTTCTTCTTCTCATTTTACAACCACAAATATTATTTTCTCAATTAGCAATTATTTTAAGATTAATTTTTTTAAATGAGTAAATTTATTTTTAAAAAACGCACTGTAGGGAACATTAAAGTGGTCAGTAGCTTACAGAACTTGTGTTTACATCATTTCTTGGGTATATAATTAAACAATCGTAGTTATCGTCTGCTAATGGATAGGATGTAAACATAGGGGAGAGAGGGGAAACACATATTTTTTTAGTAATTTTATGGTAGGTTATAAGTCTCCTGCAGATTTCACGGGAAATCAAGAGGACGTAGGGAAAATGAAACCTCCTACTTGTTACCCAATTCGATACATGCCATTAATCACTGGGTTGAATGACACAATGCCATTTGAGAGAGCAAACCTTTACAGGGTCAAACAGAGATAGAAAATAACCTTTGACCTCAATAATGGTTTATTTTCTGCTGGTATTAAACTTGTATTCTCAAAAACAGAGCTATCTGACCAACCATCAATCTATGATATCACACCCAATACGGGCGGATAAGCGGCGTCACTGGATTGGTCGGGTGGAGGGTGTAGTGGATACACGTGCGCCTTCCATACTGGCAATTACTTCTTTTTACCCCCACCTTACAAACTTCGTTCCTGTTATTCATTTGTTTCCTATATGTCACTGTCCTCTTTTCTGTTCGCGTTATTAAGGTCACATAGGCCATCATGAGAAATGAGAAGGGTTATTTCAAGTTTCCCTCCCCAATCCTTATGTGTGTGTAGCTTTTCAGCCCGTTAAGGGCGCCATGTTTATACCTAGGATGTTTTTTTTGTTTGTCCTGGTGAGAGAATCTTTCGAGAGTCTCACGAGGCTGGTGTTCGTTTATTTTCTATGTGTGTCTATTGATGTAAAGATTGTGATTTTAATAAAATATATTCTTATAAACAAACACACCCGATATTAACGCAAATAAACAATAATAATTGTATATTGGTTTGTAAAACGATAAATTACACAAATATATTATGTTTCTCTAAGAAATCGGTAAATCAGGCTCAGCTCCTAATACCTAGTCTCGAGTATTCTGATATTAATCGATATGTCTGAATCCCGGCTGGGTACATTTTTTTATATATACAGTATACTGGTTTTGGATGTTTTTAATAATAAATTATCCAGTAAAATGTTCGTAAATTTCTTTATGATTCACTTACTAAATATTTTTAAAATTAAATGAAGGGGCCTTAGAAAATGTGTGAGGATACTGTAGCAATTATTGCTCCAAGTCAACAGAATGGGGACAGTCAAGTATAAACATCACTTACCCAATACCACTAATCTTGCCGAGCACCTCGCGCAACAAACATCCGACTACACAAACCACAAGCGAACAACTGCCAAGACTGAGCCAAGTTCCGCATCTCGCCACTAGAGACCGGCACCACCACTACCATGATCAATCCGCCCAACTTCAAGAAACGAGAAGAAGATGGTAACTGCCAGGCTTTGCCAGAATAATATAGAATGTTCTTCTGCTGGCGCGCCCCCTTCCTTTGTGCCTATCCTGTTCGATGAGTGTGCCATATAAAAGACCATCCGTCGAGGAAGACGTCACTCTTGGACTTGGCTGCGACCATGTAGGACTAAGCGTCGGCGTAACGGACATATTACGTTAATGTAAGAATAAAATCCAATTTCGGTTTAAATGTAAATTATGGGAACTAGTCAAAATTCTTTTTAGATCTTTTTTATCAAATTTAATTATAAAGTATTTGCGTAAATCTTCGTCTTTGATTTACTTTATAATGAGAGTATTGTAAAGTCAGACATTTTCTGTGTTATTGATATAGGCATTATGCGCGAACTTTATACTCAACCGATTAACTTTATTTGTTTCTCAGTAGTATTTAGGTTAGATGAGTGTAGTAAATATGAAAATTTGAGAGTGTTGTTAGATCAGAACTTTTCAATATTATCCATAATGATTGAAAGTCAAACATTTCAAAATTAACTTTATTTCGTCTCAATTGCAAATGTGGCATTTTGGGTTTGGTAAACATTAAGGTGGGAAAAGTGTTTGAAATATGGTGCCGAGATTTTCAATATTAGTAGAATGGAGTATTGCACTAGATTATTATATATATCAACTTAACTTTATATTTTTTTACTAGTTTCTCGATTGTTATTTTTAGGATAGTGTTGTTAATATCTATTTTGTGCCAAAATAGTAAAAAAAAAACTTAAAGGGGTAATGTTAGGAAATATCCTCGATATTTATAATAGTACTATAATCCTTGTTTAGGACATAGGCGAAGGCTATTTTGAGTTATGCTAGTAGGTTATTAGCGTTAAAGTTAAATGGTATTGACATTAGGTATTTTTGATGGAACTAAAACTTTTAGTAACATGTGGCATTTTCGCAACAGGTTCAAAAATGTGTTAGTTAGGAGAGATCATTTACTGTACTACGTATGATCATATTAAATTAATGTTATGCATCAATATTTGTATTTACGTAATATGTTTAGGTACATAATAAATAACGTAATGATTAGAAGGAAAAGAGTAAATATTTATGGAACAATGTTTTTATTGGATAGTATATATTTATGTTGAGAATGCTTGCTCACTCACGACTATTATATTATTATATATATATTATATATATATATATATATATATATATATATATATATATATAATATTATACGAACTATTAAATGCTCTTCAAATAATATGCTTATTATTTAATAAAGTTTGGCGTAAATTAAATCTAAAAGATTCTAAGACTTGAATTTATTCTATTACATAATTACGCCATATTATTCCTATGTCTAGAAAAGGTGTGAGGGATTAGCCTTCAACCTTTTTATATATTAATATGTTAGGCAACCTGTGAAGGTGGACCGTAGTTTCCCGCTACTCACTAGAGTGAGTTGCGTGCGCTGGGAACATGTTAAATGTCCAGCATTTTTAACTCACAATTTTAGGATATTCACTCTACGCGCTCCTCTATATTCTATTTTATTTTTCTTAACTGTAGGTTTTGTTTATATTTATGTATTGAATCCCTCTAGTTTGGAGCTTAGGGATTACAATACGATATCCTAAATTATAATTTTAATGTGGTGATTACTAAAGCAGTGTGCCCTTACTCTAGTTGACTTTAATTCTCCATCTCGTGAACCAATACTCTAGTACAGAGGTTACTAATCTTTTTTGGATCAAAGTATTGAACCAGAAAAAATACACGCTAGAGACCTCATAAAATTATGTACACTAATAATACTAAATTCAAATAAAGAGTTAAATTTTACAAGCATCCAATTATAAAACAAACGGAAACTCTCACATGTTAAGTTTGCGCCTTTAGCAAATGTCCTTTATTCATATTTAAAACAATTGACCATTCTAATTACTGATAGTTTTTATAGTGTGAAAAGCAATTTAAAATATTATAAAATTGTCTCATAGAGCCTGAGATAAATACGGTGGAGCCTAAAAGCTGCGGGAATCACAGTTTGTAAAACGCTGCTCTAGTAGGTCAACCTATCTCTGAATCACCCCTTTTCCCATATATTTGCGTTTCTGTTCGATGAGCATTTGACCCTATCAAATGAAAACATTCCTATTTTCCAACATCTTGTAGGTTAGCGGTGATTGTTTTTCTTGCTGGTTGGTTTGTTGCCTTCTTGATCGTTTATTATGATAGTGTATGTGGACTAGAGATGGGCGAAACCGTGATTTTACGATATCAGTGAATACAGTGACTGTGATTTTCAAATATCGGTGATTTATACCAGTGATTTTTCACTGTGACCTGTGTTCACAGTGTTTTGATGGACCGATATTTTTTCACTTTCCAACCATGGTCAAGGTTAGTATTTGCTGCTGTTCGAGTATCGAGTATCTAGTATGGAGTATTGAGTATTTATGAGTATCTAGTATTGGATATTTAGTATTTACTCGAATAGTCCCATGAGTATCGGTTGGAAAGAAAACTAATTACTCGGGTGTTGGCGGCTTGCAATGGAATTCGATACTTAAAGGCCTAACATAAGCTCTTCCTGTCGACACTGACATTGACAATCACATACAGCTACCTAATCTTTCAAGGTTTCATGTTGCCTGACTAATATACAGTCAATACAAAAGTATACATTGCATTTTAAGATGTTTCATACAGTTGATAAGAAAAGAAAGCAAAACATACTGTTTTTGAAAAATAAGGGTCTACGAAATCAAGTGTTTTAAATAGAAATAGCACGTAAAACATGCCAGTCAATAAGGTCGTAAAACATTCCAGTCAATAAGGTCGATTCTCAATTATCTGGTAGAAAATAAAAATAAAAGAATAACAAGGGCCGCGAAGCGAGTATTTACTCGAGTATCTAGAAGAAGCAATACTAGCTCCGTGGCTCGAGTAACTGTTGCCATCTGTTGCGAGTATGGAGTATTTGTGATCACTGATATCTCAATCACCGATACTTTTGAGATCGAGTAACTGGGAGTATCGGTGATCAAATGGTATCGGTGAAAAAATCACAGTCAGTGATATATCGCCCATCTCTAATGTGGACATTTCAACTGCTAGGTCTATGTCATATTTTGATTTGACCTCGGACTATACAGGTAATATTCCTTAAAGTTGGTTTGCGAACATGTCTTAGATTATTACACTTTTATACTTTGATTTAGATTTGTCGTAGTTTTACTTTATTACTATTGGAAAATATACTGGAATGTGGTCAGACTCTAGCTGGTTTAAGTATTTTAGTTCTTAAATGATGCTGTCAGTATCCTTTTAGTGCTATGTCTGGTACGTTTGATCTATCTAGGTGATTATCTGGAAAATGCATTGGCGATTCTGGGGTAGCCTATATCTATTTGTCATGGCATGTAGTTTGAGAATTCTTCCTTGTTGACTAGCCTGTTGTTCCTATGACTAAGCTTGGCGTTTAGGTCTCCTGCGCGGTAGAATCTATGATGTGCTTGTCTGACGTCTAAGTCAACCAGGAAAAGTAAAAGTTTTGGTAATTTATAAACTGATCCGAGTAGCCATTTCGTGCCATGAAAGCATGATATGACCCCTGTTAATTCAATGTTTTGTAAACCCTGAATTGTATGTGGTATTAAAGATCCCTGACTTATCGTTTCCAGCTTGATATTTATGTTGGCGCCTCTCATGCCTGAGGAACGCACCAATAGCCCGCGAGACCGCTCGTGAGCTCCATTTACCCTGGAAGATTGACCCCCCCCCCCCCCCCACCCGAGGGATTCTACCCACAGCCTTTCTCCTAGTCTCCACCTCATATTATACGCCAACTACCAACTCAAACAGTATATTTTGAATTGGACACGCTCCGTGTCGAGACATTATCCGTGAAGGGAAGCTGCGGGCGAGATGAGAAACAGGATCGGTCGCGCGGCCCGTTTACGGCTCAAGCAAAGGCCAGCCGCGCAGTATTCTGTAACAGTCTTAAAAGTGTTAAGCTAGCTGTCTGAATATTGCACTTACACTTAAAATTAAATTAGAATAAGTCGCCAATATTCTTTAGCCGCTTTAGTGGACAAATGGTTTAAGGCATCACACTTGTAATAGAATGGCCTTATGGTCACTGCATGGTTCGAATATCAAATTTACCGAGGGTGGTTTATCATAAATGGTTTCCCACTCTCCTTCTATGCAAGTGCGTGTAGGCTACCTGTAAAATTCTTCATTCTTAATCCCCACCCCATTATAATATTTACTATATATGTGTATAACTGGAACAAGTTGTGAGACGTAGTGATAAAAAAAAAAGCCTGTAAAAGTCATTACAATTTAAAACATAAGGTTGCACTTATGTACTAACGCCCATCAATGATATAGGTTTAGCGAAGTAACGCTTAGAGTCAAGCTTGACCCCTTTTGACAAAGGCCAGGTGCCCAAACTGTCATTCTTCCCCCAAAACTATGTCAATACGTTCGATCTCGACCCCTTTTGAGCAAAGGTCAGGTGCCCAAACGTTCAATTTCTCTCACCGAGACGTTGCACCTTCGATCATTTTGGATGTATTGTTTGACTTGTTCGTGATGCTAGTATATATGAGGTTAGCTTAGCTTTTCATAAGTTAATTGGGCCAGTTTAGGTTAAATACAAATAATACTCTACAAATTGATGTTACATACATGGTATTTTGTAAGCATAGCGAAATAGCCGAGGAATTAAGTTCTCCAACATGTATCGTAACACACATGTGAGTGTCGTGTAATGTGTGAGCAGCATGTCTATTAAAAGGTTCGAGTGGTGATCCATCACACTCTACCGTGCGCCGATGACCTATCCTCAACGATGTCTCTGAAATGGTACACACCCATTCTCAGTGGAAAGTGATGGTTAAAGCTGACGTAGCGCTCTACGCATATATACCAAACAACTAGGCTTTAGATTTAAAAAAAAAGTAAACATGCATACTCCGTTTTTCCTGTAAGGTAATAAAATTACCTTGCTTTATTAAGCTATGCTGAAGCTTATAATATAAGGCCATAGCTTAAGCAGTCAAGGAAAGACTAGCGTAGCGGTGGTCATGGGATATAAGGCGTAAGTTTCACAAAAGACTAGATTGGTGTTGACATGAGAAGTAGAGGTTTTAATTTCCACCTGGTGTAATGCGATTTATCACTGTAGTTTTCTTATGCTCTCTTCCTGCTAATGAGAGTGCACATCATATAATAAAAACTTCCTCATCCGTACCCCTTTAACTAAGCCATTAATAGCCTTTGTGCTTAACGTATTATTTAAAAAAGAATCCCCTAGTTCAATTCCCTGTTTAATACACATTTATCAACATACCCACTACTTTAATCCAAACATTAAACAAAAATTCACTCAAACTCACGTTACCAACCATCCAAAGAGAACTAGAACAAATTGTAGGGTTATTTCTTTGTAAGAAAGTTGAGTTTGGAACTGAGGAAGAAATTGATGAAATGCTACATTTGGAGCGTTGCACTGAATGGAGCAGAAACTTGGACTCTTTGTAAGATGGAAAAGAAATACTTTGGAACTTTAAAATGTGGGGCTGGAGGTGGACGGACAGGGTGACAAATGAAGAAGTCATTAAAGTGTTGGGTGAGAAAAGAACCATTTTGAATGTGATCCTTTGTTACAAATAAAACTGGATCGGACATATCCTTAGGAGGAACATCTTCTGTAAGACGTCATAGAAGGAAAGGTTGAGGGAAAGAAGAGCTTAGGAAGCAGGAGGATACAAATACTATAAGACTTGAATGAAAGAAGAAAATTCTGGGCTCTGGAAGAGGCAGAGGACAAGGTGAATTGGCGTTTTAAGTTTACTGCCAAAAGGAATCAACCTGTCATAATACAGAACACCTTAATAAATAATAATAATAATAATAATAATAATAATAATAATAACAATTGTGTTTTAACCTTGCCATTTCTAACATTCTTAGTATTAAATTGGTCAAGTTGTGAAAAATGTGGTCATAATCGTGCATCTTATTGATCAACAGTTACCTATTAACAGCATCCAACTAAAAGTTTGAATATCATTTTTTTTCAGCGCATCTCACTACCAGTTTAGTTTGTACGCATACTCATAAATTAATTTACTTTGGAGAAGGTATGGTTTAAAGTATATGTACCTGAATTTGACTGTAGGGAGAATGGAACATTATTTAGGAATAAACTCTCTCGATACGCCCGGCCGGAATTATAACCCCAGCCTCCCCATTACCAGCAAACCAGACAAAATATCGCGTTTCCACCGGGGTTATTGTTTGAATAATTATTAATTATCTATTTGGGTCCAAGCCTTCTTGGTAGACACACATACCAAGGAATGAGTCTTGTATTGTTCGGTTAGCCAGCAAGTGACTTAAAAAAAACACTTAGGTATGGGATGGTTATTTTCGTGTAAATAAACTTGAAACTCACATGAACAAAAACACGTCTGCGGTTACGGGTACGGATATTGTGGTCACCCTGATAAGATGCATGCAAGCGAGAGTGTGTTTGTGTGTGTTAAGGATGTAGAAGTAGAGAAATCCCTTGTGACACTGGTCCTTCGTTTCCCCTAGAATCAAAACGCGATTTTCATGACCGTAGCCTTCTGTGAAAGTCAACACGCCGAGCGATAAAAATAATATCTTCACGTTTCTCGCTTCGGTCTTAATGGCGGGTATAGTCGTACTATTAGAGTCCTATTTTGTTCATAAATACCGTCCTCATGGTAAAAACCCGAAATATTTAGGGATCCGGTTGAGAGTTTCATTTATAACAGAAGAACCCGAAGGTTTGTTAATGTTTTATGCTCCTGACTAATCCAGGATGCTGAGGTTCAATCCTTCTCAAGGGAGTGTTTGGCGTGTTATTAAATTCCCTTCCTATCCCTGTGTTTTAAATTAGCTAGTAGAGATTTTAGAGAACCTTAGCATTAAGACAAACTCGTAGTACTATATACGATTTAATTATTTTACGTACACCACGTCTTACTACCCACCCAGGCTATACGCATATTTAGAATAATAAGATAGTGATAGGAGATACTGGAGGAAGTGTACCATCATTTACGTGGAAGAAAAGAGGGAAACAATTTAAATCTCAGAACACCGTCTAATCCCTCCCTCCCCGTATCGTTAGACCATACTAAACTAGACTGAAGCCTTAGTATGTGTGTCCATCTTTGTGGGCCATTACACGATAATTTGATAAAGAACGTTACTGTGGATTTGAGTAAATGTTAAATTTCTTTTACAAACACCCTATTTTTTAGCGTGATAGTCGTTCTTATTTCCTGTGCCTGGCCTAAGTTGACGCGTGTGCTCTCAGCCGGGCGTATAGACTGATCCGTCGATCAAGGCAGAGTGCGTGGTTGCATATACTACGAAAGTGACGGGGAGCAGAAACCCAAAACGGCGTATGATTTATACATACACACGCTAGGTAGATAACCTCCCCCTCGACTCCCCAAATTAATGTAATGCAGAGTTCCACTCATGCCGACGCTGGATGTTTCTAAGTGCATTTGAATCTCTAATAAAGAAATTAAAGCGTTTTAACGCCTCTTATCAGTTAAAGTTACCTCATGAATGAATGAAACCTTTGGACCATGCCGGGTCAATTCACGCCCTCTTGTATAATTCTCATCGATGATATGCTAATATACTGACGGGGTGAGACTGAGATTGGTCACGAGGGATGTTAATAGGGTAACAAATTGTGGCGCGCCAGCCATTCGCTGCGGGTGATTAGGGCGAAGTTGCACCTATTTCAATAACACCCCAAATATGTTATTAGTTAAAAATTTATTGTGTTATTAATGATTTCGTAAATATTTCAAACGCATAGGATAAAAGATTATCTGAGCTAACGTAATAATATTTTTATTGGTTCTACTTGGTCAGTTGATTAGGCATCTATCCCAATATATTTTCCTCGGGAGGATTTTTAAACATAGTGATGTTTCATTTTTTCTTTAAATGAATGGTTGAAGTTACTTCAAACTCCCCTTTCCCCTGAATCTTCTTCACTTAAGTCCATATCACACGACACTAGCTCGTACTTGAAATCCAGTGTGCTAGCTAGCACTAGCTAGCACCTCATCATCTAGCGTCGTGTGAATCAGAAAAAGTATACTGGTTCTGCCACTTGGTACTGGCTACCATACTAGTTGTGAGGATAGAACACGTGCTATTTTCGTACTAGTTTCAAACTAGTCTGTGTAATTCAACCAATCATGTGCGCTGAGACTGTTTTGTAGAGAAATGATATACATGATGCCAACATGGTCATTGGATGTTATTTTGTTGTTGGCAGAAAATTATTCTAAACAACCTTGATTATATAATACCAAATTGCCACAGTATGACAATATATTTAATATATATATATAAATTTAATTTAAAACATGTCATCTAAAAACGACAAACTATGTTCCAGACCCAATTTTAATCTAAATAAACTTGATAGCATGCCAACCTTGGGCGTTTTTTTTTAAAGAATATAAAGTTTGCGTAGGCCTAAAAAAGAACATTTGTTTATCAAGGATGCTGTACTTCGAACACCCATGGGCTTAGGGGCCTCTGACCACATAATGAATACAAATTTAGGGAGATACTAAATGTTTGTGTCACCCCGAATATATATTACCTAACCTCCGAATGTATCATATTTAGCATCCTGCGACCATTATTTCGTCTTTCCCAACCGTTCCCGTGTCTATATTCTTTTTCCTACGCTCCCTCATAATTTTCAATATTTTATTAGTAATTAATGCAGCTGCTGCACTCAAAATTAATCTCTGACGTTCGATAAATATTTGCACTAGAACCTAGTACCAAACTAGCAGCGTGTGAATACTCTAGTCCTTTTCCATTGTACTAGCTAGTATACAGATATTTAGGTGCTAGCTAGCACACTTGATTTCTAGTATAAGCAAGTGTCGTGTGATACGGGCTTTAGGTTAGATAAGTAGGTATAAATAGGTGTGTAGAAAATAAGTTTGTGTATGTTATTGTTAATATTAATAATAATGTGCACAAATCCACGAGGTTTATATATAAACAATATTTTGTCTGTTTTACCGGTGACGTGGAAGTTGGTGTTCAAATCTCAGCCAAGCGTGCTGAGAGTGTTTTTTTTCCTATATGGTTTCTTTCCACTCTTCCTCCGCCAAAATACGAGTAGTTTCAATTTAAATGATACCTTCCTCATCCATGCACAACTTAAAAAGATAATTAAAGATAGCTTATGCAAAATGTAAGTAAATTACAAAAAAAAAACTATTTTCATATTCAACAGAACGGCTTTTAACAAGTACTAAAATTAATGGTGTGGTGCACCACACAAACTTTCTTGCTCCTTTACTTGAAGATATTTACTTAAAACGCGTACATGTGTGAAACAAAATAATATACACTGTTGCATGAACATAATGGAAGAGCATAGTAATGGATCAAATAGCATAAATGAAATAATATACACTATTACAGAAACACTTTGAAAATAATAACTTCTCGGTCTTCCAAAGAGCATAACAATCAATCTAATTCCTCAGACCTCCATTTAAAGACATGTGTTTGCTTACAGAGCAGAAGCAAATGGTTAAGAAAACATTTATTTAATTTTCTAATATTTATAATAGTGGCTTTACCTTACAATTATAATTTATTTAGTATCTCAAAGTATTTCAAGTCATTACTTCAGGAAAATAAAATGAACCTTTTTGTTTGTGATGTTAAAGACTCTTTCATTTGAAAAATGACACCTGGACACGGGAATCGAACCCGGAGCTTTTGTCTAAGGAGGACGTGCGGAAATCGCCGGCTACAAATGTGTGATCGATTAAGAATCACGATCTATCATAACGCAGCCATTATCGATTAGGTAGTTGGTTTTTTGCTGCCAATAGTACAATATAACTGTACGAGTTCACATATTATGATGGATTAAATAGCTAAGCTATTATTTTGGTTAATTACGGTTATAGCCGCATCTAGATATTATATTCTTTAAATTAAAATATATTTGGACACGAGAATCGAAACCGGGACCTTTGGTTTAGAACGCCAAATCTCTAACCACTGAGATATCCAGGAATCATCCTGTACTGTGAGTCATTCTGTATATGTATATTTATATATGTATATATATATATATATAAATATAGCCTAGACTTTTAATCCATCATGTTAAATAGTGTCTTAGATACGAATTTTAATTAAAATCGATAGAGTCGATTTTTGTAAAAAAAAATGTATTTTTTCTTTTAACCTTTCAGTAAACACTTAATTCTAAACTTAGAGATCTAGTTCCATAAATTTACTTGTGAAAATCCTAGATAGCAAGATCTAGCCCAATCGGTAATATAGTTTAGGCTATAGGACAATATAGACAGATGGCATTATGAAAAACACTTTTTTAGGTTTTATTTGGTAATGTAATTATTGGGTTATCGATCCAATTTTTTTTGACGATCACAATAGCCTATAAAGAGGGCAAAAGAAAGTAAAAATAACTTATTTGAAAGGTTGATGAATACCAAACTGTTTAAGTGACTTTTATTCATTCATAAAAAGGGTAAGGAAAACTTGACTCGACTATGCCTCCCTACCCAGCCCTAAAATCTTTCGACACAATCTTGCCCTTTCTCCAGCTAAAGTTGACGCAACTTATTAAAAAATCCCCTTCACACGCTGTACCTGTCGGTTATGTATATGCGGATAGTTGTAAGAAGGGCTTTCTTTATATGACAGCTCAAAGCATTACTTTAGTGTGATTTTCGTAGGAATAAATTTTTTATACACATAAACATAGTTTGTTTGATATCAACATTGATAACAATTTACTATGTTATTATTCTTATTTTATAAGATTTAATTATATCTATCAAAAGTGACAACTAACGATCACAAGGCTTGATTTATGAATACGTGAAAGTAGATCAAGAAACTCTTTTAGCTATAGAATAAGGTTCTTTCTATGAAAATTAGACTTTAAATTTACTTTTAGTTATCTGTAGATCAAACTATTTGGTCTGCAGCTGTCACATTTAGGGTCAATTTTGACTTTTTGTTTGTTTGTTTTTTTCTAAGCTTTTGCTAAGTTGTATTGGCTACTCTATATTTGTTATGGATCTTGTTAAGGGTTCTGTAAACGGTAATTCGACTTTAGTTCAAGACGATGAATTACTGACATTAGGGGGGTATGCAATACTAAAAAAAAAAAAGCCTCAATCATGATTGAGGCGTTCCTCTTCAGGCTCCGACAAAACCCACCTCTTCAAGACTATAGGAGGATGAGGTCTTACCCAGTTAAGTCACGGAAGGAAGGCAGGCAGCACTCTCTTTGTCATCGTCTCGACCGTTTGAAGGAAGAAAACATCGTGACTTCCATCCTGCCTCCCCCCTCTCTTGTGTTTCGTATTTACGAGCAGTGATACCACCGTCTGATGGAAATAGCTGGAAGCTTTTAACATGCCAGGGTTATTTGTTTTTGGAGTGGGGGGAGCGTCATAATTTCGTCACACGGGATTTAAGGGGCCGTCTCGTTAAGCGAGAAATTGCTGGGCAGACTTTCAGCTTTATTGCAATGTTTAATTCTAAGATATGTTATTTCCAAATATGGTTCACTCCAGAATAAAGTGGAAATATTCCAACAGGGCTATTTTCCTTAACAGCCCTAGATTTTTAGTTTTATTAGTATAAACAAATATGTGAATATGTAACATTAACTCATTTTCAACGAATAATTAAGCATATTTGTGGAGCTATGAGACTAGGATTGATGAAAAAGTGTTCTAGATTCAACTTTTCTCTAACAAATAAAGTATATTTTTAAGAATCTTATAGCATACAATTTTAAGATATTTGAGAACGAGTAGCGAGTTTTCCTTTTACCTGGAGATAATAAGTTTCGTAGTGTCTTTCTTATTGATATGTAAAAAAGAGTGTTTGTAGTTGAAATGTGGAAGGGAATATAAACGTAGACAGAGTAGAGAAATAGTTTCAGAAAATGACACAGATTGTTGGATTTTAAGCTGTGTGGCCGGAAAGCGATTGATACTCTCTCGATGACAATAGGCGGCCGCCTTAAGGAGACTTCCTACCCGATTGGTGGATGTAAAGAGCCCTCTTAGTAGCGCCTGAGACAACCATTCATTCTAGTTTTGGATTTGAATAAGTTTCCTTTTTTTTATCTTGTTATTTAAATAATTTCCGTAACAGTTTGTAAGCGGGCCAAGGCATTAGTCTAGTCTGGTTTGGTTTACCGGTGATGGGCAGTTCTAGTTTGGAGTTCTGGTCGAGTGTAGTGTGTAGTTTTACACTTTCCCTAAATGAAAATACGAGTATTATTTCTTTAAATTCTACCTTCCTCATCCCTAACTAATTGTGTAAATATGCACTCCAATTATTGAATTATTTCATATACATCCATTATCGTTTCCAGCCTGTGGCCTGGGTCAGTATATTTTTATTCAAGCCATACAGTTTCCGCTACCGGATGGCTAGGTTTGTCGTAGCTTCGTATACCTTATAAACTAATTTAAGACTAGGACAGGCACAACATCCAGTTTCCAGCCGTTAATTTATCAATGTGAAACGTACAAGAAAGACTGAGAATGAAGCATCTTCAATCTTCCCAGAGACTACTTGTCACTATATTATAGGGCACGCCCATATCGAGCGCCCTCTTTAGGATAAACTTGAGTGAAACCATTCTTTGCTGTTGCGGAGGGGAGGCGACACCGGAACATGTGACCTTGGAATGTATATTTACTGAAAAGGAAAGAGCGAAGCTAATAATGCCTATACAGGCCAATGCCATATACCATATATTGAGGGATGTGGACCGGTGGAGCTACCTAGATGAGATAGCGGACAGGGTATCGAAAGCAGAAAGGGACAGACATATGGACGAACTAAAAGAAAGAAGACAAAGACAGAACCAAGACTTGAGACAAAACAGACAGGAAGAAACGACTGAGGATTAAGTGACAAGTGAAGACGAAGGAGACGGAGAAGGAGAAGAAACATAAAGCTAGACGAAACATTACCAAACAGGTGAAACAAAAAACAGAAAGTGTAATAAAAGGGAGGTTGGACTATATTTCGATGGACTCTTGATATATCTAGAGCTCTAGCCGAGTAAAGGCGTCTCAGGGATACCAGTGAAGAATATCACTGATGAACCAGGGACGCCTGGAATACCGGTTAGGGTAGAAGGAAAGTAAGTGGATACAGATGAGATGTCGGAAGTTGTTCCTTACTCGAAGAGCCCTGCCCGTTTGGAAACAAGCGTGATGCTGGGCTGGAGCTATCGAGCACTCCAGGGATGTCAACTGGCCATGGTAGGAAGTGACCAGAGAAGAAAAAGAAAATAGGACTCCCTACAAGGAAGATATAAACTGATTATGCAAACGATGGCACTAGTTATAAGTTAGGTTAAATTAGATTTAAGTACAAAGCAGACATAATAAAATATAGTCAAAATAACTTCAATAGGGAAATAGGTACACGCATAGTTATAAGTTATCATAAATTAAAACAATGATATTGATATATAGTAGACAGAGCTGCTAACAGGCACAGGTCGAGGTAAATTGGTAATGATCAATAACAGGACAAGTAGTTTTAGTAGTAGTATATGTTTATATTCCAGAAAGTTTATGTGTAAAGTTTTTAGATTAACTATATAGAAGGCATATTGTAACATGAACAAAAGCAGAAAAAGTACTAATTTATTGTAAAATAAGATGTCAGGACAAATGTATGAAGAAATAGAAAATAAAAAATGTGAAAGTGTAAATCCACATTTTACCAATGATAAATTTTTCGGCCATGCCGGGAATCGAGGCCAGGACCCTTAACTCAGTAGGCAGACACGGTACCGACTGAGCTAAGGTGTCGGATAGAATTATTTCTATAATTAAAAATAAATACTGTGCTCGTTGTTACTATCTTTTCATGTCGGAAAAGATTATCAGTGTAAAGTTTAGGATCAAATTTCATCCTTCTTAGAAAATTGGACTCTACGCGTGTGTCCAACCTTACGGCACTGTCCAAATTAGCCTCATTATATAATAGAGATAAGCCAATGGCCCGTTTAGAAAATAACAGCGTAAGCTGTCCCTCAAACGAGATTACCCTTTTGAAAGCACCACAAAGCGTGGACCCACACAGGTGGGAATGCGGTAAAAAGGCATCATGCTCGTACTGTCTGGATTTATAGAAACAGGGGAGGATGAGGCTCAAATGCTTGTCTGGTGTAAAATTTTTTGTTTATCTAAATGGTCCCATCTCCCCCTCTCCCTTTCCCTAGTTCTTTATGCAATTTTTTTTTATTAAACTTCCTCTAACATTTCTCGTATCAGTGATTGCATGGTTTAATGTCGGTGAAGGATATATATTTTGTTTCGAATCCCAGTCGGATGTGATGAGAGTGTTTTTTTTTTAACTTAATTGCTTATTACGCTCTCTCCAAGTAAATTCGTGTATAATTCCTTTAAGACTCAGCCTTCCTAATTCTTAACCCATAAGCGTAAATACGCGTATAGGCCACACGGGTAGTAAGACGCGCAAAAAACCTTGTTTAGTTTGATCCAAGTAGAAGTCAAGGTCCTGTTGTTTTCGATATAGAATAGGATAATATATTATTACTATTATTATCAGCACCGCGTCTTACTACCCGTTCGGGTTATACGCACTTACGCTAATGTGTCATGGTAGGGTGATTGTGAGATGAAATGGAGGACCTACAGTTTAACGTGGAATCCAAACCACGGTGGAGGCCTGGCATTCCACAAATTCACAAGTTGTGATTAATACACGTCTTATCAGAGGTGAAGGAAGGGTTTGGCAATCAGATAAATCTGTGACAGGACCGAGGATTGATCTTCGAACCCCCAAACCCTAGACCACCAGGTCACCAATAAGATAATATAGACTCAGATCAAAACAAAATTACAACCTTGAATTTACCGGTACTCAAATCGTGATAGCAAGATGTCTCAAATAAATTCAATCATAACCTGAAGGAACTATTGTACAACCAACTTTTTTTGTGGCCAGAATTGATCATATTTTATGTTTTTTAGTGTTATTTTATAGGTATTGATAATATTAATCAAAACTGAAGGCAACTGGTCACACGATTTGATGCATAAATACGTGAAAATAGATCTAAAAGCTTTTCTAGCTGACAAATAAGGGATTTCCTGTGGGAATTGGACTGTACTTGTGACACCATAGCATATAACAAACTAACTCTTGAATTTCGCAGTCAAGTGCACACAAATCGGTGACGTCAGCAGAGATCCACTAGACGATAGTTGACAATTTGCGCAAGGCAGGTCACACTTTGTTCACCGTTCTCCATTATGTGGCGTACTTAGGGCCTTAACCGTGAAATTGAACGCCAGTGACGTGATATGATCAGCAGGCGCCATAGATCCATGGGCGTAAGACCCATTGGGAATGGAGGAGACTTGCCCCATCGTAAGGGTGATTGTCTACAATGAATATATTGCTTGCCAGTAGGAGTTTTTTTTATAACAATTTCAACTTTGATGAACGTGTGGAAATCATCTGCTAACAATTGAGCTAACATTGATACCACATCCACCGGCGACTCGTCAGTGGGTTTGGGGCCGTTTCACACAAGGCAAATATCGCCCGGTTACAAACGCTGGCCAACTATCGCTCTGTTGATTAACATGAAGGTAGATTGGGGGTTTCACTCGAAGTAATTGTGTTGCCCAACCCGACAACAGTCGTTCAGAAGTTGCCCACTAATGGCAATTTGTGGCGAAGTTGCCCATCGGGGCGACTGTCGGACAACCGGTGACTGATTGTTTAATCATGTGTGTTTATATTGTTTCACTCACACAAGAAACAAGCACCGACCAGTCTCCCAAGTTGTGGCTACCCACAAGCCACCAGTTAAATTTTGTTCGTAATACAAAAGGATGTTTTCTATTTGGTTATCTATTTATTTTTCGTCTCCGGTTCGATCCCTGGCGCTTCCAGATTTTCTTTGAATCAGTAGGTCTGGAACAGGGTAAAACTCAACCTTGTAAGGACAAATTATAAGTTACTTGAATGGAAAAAAGTAGCAGCACCGGTCTAAAAAACTGAGATTAATGGACTGATGGTTCGTTGTGCTTACCACATAACACCCTCCATCCACAGAAGTTGGCACTATCTTCACCAAAATGCAGCGGCCATTCGGTTAGTATGGTTTGATTGAGGACTGATGCCGTGTAGTATTTTAAGTCAAATCAGGTGTTATAGAAGAAACCCTTCTTCAACCATTCACTGATAGCCGGATGATTATTAAATATACATAGGCCTACTCGTCTTGTGATTTTCCTTCACCATTTCCTTCTTATAAGGAGCCCCAGAATAATAGCCTCATTCTCTGAATCCATCACAACTGACAACATTTCGTGTATTCTGGTAAGGTTGATACTGATTTTTTTGAGCGATTGAATTTACCGGCTGTTGCCTCTTAATAATATAATATTTAGCACCGCATCTTACTACCCGTTCGGGTTATACGCTTTAAGTAATAATCACTCTAATGGATTAGGAATTAAGAAGGTTGAATTAAAGGAAGTGAACCCGCATTTGCGTGGAGGGAAAGTGGAAAACCATTTAGGAAAAACCACCCCCAGTTCACCCAACCGAGATTCGAACCTCGATCTCCCCGTCCTCAGCAGTCGAGCTCAACACGACAAGCGCGTTAGCCAACTACGCCACAGAGGCGGGTATACCTGTTACCTCTTAATTCAACGAAGCGATAGTCGGCCAACAATATTGTTGTTGGACGATAGTTGCCTATGTGAAACTGCTCTCATTCTGCCGTTAAAATAATTACATTACACATTAAAGAAAATAACATTTCATTTTTCAAATTTACAAATATTATGCTTAATGCTGCTGTATCCAAAAATCAAGTTGATTTCAATCTTTCAAGCTTCCCTAGTTATATACAATTAATTGTACAAGCGTATGCTTTCTCATTAATACATTCTGTTATTTAAAATAGAACTTCTGGATCTTGAACAACGGGCTAAAAATCACCTGTTAACTTTTTTGCTTGTCAAAGTAACAAATTTTTAATAAGGCCCAGTGTAATTTTTGTGATTTTTTTGCAAATCACCTGCTCAAGGTATTTAGAAACTCTGCCTTAATGACGTCCTTACAGTGTACTGAGGGTGGTTTTTAATAAATAATTGCTCACTCCGTCTCAACGCAAATGTTGGTAAAATTCCTTTAAATTCAACCTTTCTCATCCCTAACTCACTAGCGTAATTAGTACCGAACGGGTAGTAAGATGCGGTGCAAAAAAAGAGTCCTTACATTCACCGACTAACGTAAATTATGTATAGGTTGCGGCTTTTTTTTTTACCGAAAATTTATAAACTTTGTTATGATAACACTCAAAGCAAATAATTATACTAAAAGAAAAAATTGAAATTGCTGTAAAATTCGATGAATTTATGCCAAATTAAATTGCCATTATCTTTTGAGAATCTTTGAGTTTTAAACGTTATTGGTTTTAGGGATGAGAAAGACGATATTACTACCACCGTCTTTATTTCCTTTAACCTTGGATTTAGCCGCAATTAACCTTTATTTTAAAATAAATATCCACAATTTTATATATTAAAATTGAATGTCTTTATATACTACTTAGTAATAAAGGATAAATAGAAATTTTGAAAGTTGAAATGTAAAAATTAACGGTAGTCTTGTGTGTTAATTTAAATAGGTAAATAATAATGTTAAATTACCAGAAGTTGTATGGGTCAGACATGTCTTGAAATATTTGTTAATTGTAAAAAATTAAATGAAGATTTACTCCACATAATTATTTGGAACAGTGCTAACTATAAGTTAAGTGACCATATTTTATTTTTTAGAAAATAAAGGACAAATCGGAAATTGTTCTATAATAAAAAAAAAGCAGGTTGGATTAATTTATTTCACTTACTAAAATGCTTTATATAATTTATTCTACAGTAATTCCTGTTGTCAGCCCAAAGTGTAGAATGCAATACATGCCTAGCCAAAGTATAATAAGGAAAATAATCTGTTTTAACCAACAAAACTGTGTCAACTATCTCAATCGCTGTTATTGAAAGTGATGACAGAGTGATTTAATCATTTTAAACAATCATATTATTATATTTAAAAACAATTAATTTTCATACTTGATACAACAAACAATGTTGCCAGTGTTGTCAAAAATGGGAAATATGTTGTAGTGAGTGGCGGTGAAATGACAGTTTCATTTTTCTATGGGCGGTGTATTGCGTGCCAAAATTCAATTTACTATTTCAATTCACAAAATAAAAGACAAAATGGCCATATTAGAAGAAAAAAGTCTAAAAGACAATGACTTTTGGTCACTCTAAATATAAGTGAGTAGCTATGAAATGTAAGCTAAGGGCCAGGTTCATATTCAGACCCTTAGAACGCCTCAAATGCAAGTCGATACTAAATTCTCGTCTTAGTAATATTATCTTATTTTAAAGACTGCATATTTCATTTCAACGTCATATTATAAATATTATTATAGTATACTAACTTGAGATGTCAGTTTTTAAATTACGTTTCAAATTAAGGAGTGGTCAAATTAAATGTAAAACAATGTTCATTCAATGAAGCGAGCTCTTAACAGTTTGAAATCAATTTAGAAATATATTTTATCGTAATAGGCAACCTTAAACCTCCACAAGGAATACATAAATATAGTTCGTTGGACCCAATTTGAAACCATGTATTTTCTTTTAAATAAATTTCAATATTCATTATCTTTATTGCATCAGGAATAAAGGTCCACAACACCTACAAATTGGGATACATATTATTGTTACAGTAATAAAGAAGAGCTTAAGGGGTCCATTAAATCGAGTTCTAAGACGAATTGTAGACTTTCAGAAATGCTACGCTTTTTAATACGAGGTTTCCTATTTATATATTGAATCAAAAAAAAAAAAAAAAAAAAAAAAAAAATAGAGGTTGAGGTTACCAACATGTGTCTTTAGCATTATAAACCTTAAATTTTAAAAGAACATTAAAAACATTTATTATTTTTAATTTGTGGAAGGGTAATATTAGTCATTTTCAACCATGTTTAACGTCAAACGTTATAGTTCTAAGAATAAGGTAAATGGTGGTGATATATATAGGTTTCTTCAAATAAATAAAAATAAAAAAAGATGATTGTTTTTGTGGTAATAAATAAGCGTTACTTGGTTTATGGGCTAAATTTTGAGTGTGTGTCCGTTCAAGTAGGTGTGATGTTCGTTCATTAGAGTATTCGATAAGTCATACACGCAGTTTTCACTTTTGTTCAACGGAATATGATAGTTTTAGGTGTACAAGATGGCATGTGAATTTTGTATGGACATTAACTTAGTGACCAATTCGTCTCCTTTCATTTTCGATATTTCAAATACACACTCGAGATATTTAGTAAGTTACATTTTCTAATTTACTGACGGTATGTTCAGTTTATAGATAATGCTAAGACATACTCTCAATTAGCTATACAAATTTCACAAAGTAATCATTACAAGTACTAACACCAAACATACAATGAAAAGAATAATAACTTGCCAAAAAATTAATATAAATATAAAATCCCCAATCTTCTCAAAGAGCTCAATTGAAAGTGATGTTTATGATTTCTCGAACAACATTAACTTCAATCCACCTTTGCTACGAAAAAAGGACTGTTTATCTAAGCAAACCAATATTTAGTTGAACTCTCAGAGCACACGGTTATCACCACAACACCAGCCAATAAAACAAAGTTATGTTTTAATATATACAGTTGTTGATAAAGATGATATAAAGGAACCCCAAGGGTTTCTCAGTTACAAAGAGAGTTGTAAGGCTGTTCGGAGGGAAGCTGGTTGTTGCGATTACAGAGGCTGATTTCATCCAATTAGCATTTCGGTCAGTATGGCCAGGGGGGTTATCGAACCCTGCTGTCTAGGTGTGGCGATCACACGGTTATGCTGCCCTCGAGCGGGTGAACACAGAAGCTGCCCTCTTACCAACAACCATAACACTTTATAAATGTGTTTTTCTTAAATTCCGGCTAGCTATCATGCATATCTGATAATATGCGGTCTGACAGCTGAATAGATCACATGATCCGTTAGCATTTTACAGCGCATAAATATTTCATTATTTCACCTTACCCACATTGGTGGGCACGCGGTCTCAACGTCAAGATAGTCGTTTGGTTTTCTGGTGATGAGGAGGCGAGGATTTGTAGTACAACAAGGTTTACTGAGAGAGTTTTTTCCTACATTGTTTCTCACTCTTCCTCCACACAACAGCGGATAAATGTCCTCTAAATTCTACTTTACTCATACCCACTCCATTAATTTAAATAAAATGCACATAATTCGGTTGGGTAATAAGACGCAGTGGAAAAAAGTTAACATTGAGATATACGTAACTCTCGTCTAAGATGTCTCAGTAACATTTTGCTGTTTTTATTGCAACAACTTCTTACTACCCATTTGAGACGCGATAAATACATATAAAAAACAATAAAAATATGATATCTTGAAACAATAAGGGCATGTGTACTATAAATCATAAATTTGATAAAAGTCTTTAAAAAATAACAAAAAATCCTCAAAAAGAATTATTTTCTTTGTATTTTAACTAGAACATTTTGTAAATTTGTAAACCATAATGGGGACTTTATTCGAACAAACTCGTACTATACAGTCAATTGGATATTATGTTCTTACATTCAAGAGTTCGACACCTTAACTCAGTCAGTATCGTGTATGCCGACTGAGCTAAGGGTCCCAGGTTCGATTCCCGGTATGGCCGAAAATTAATCATTGATGAAAATATCACATTGATAAATTGACGGCCGGGGACTGGATGTTGTGCATGTCCTAGTCTTAAAATAGTTTATAAGGCATATGAAGCTACGAAAGGCCTAATTAGCCAGCCGATAGTGGAAAATGATAGCTTGAATAAAAACTGATCCAATCCATCGGCTGGAAACAGTAATGGATGTAAACGAAACCAATTAATAGTAGTAGTAATAATAATAACAACATTAACAGCTGTTATGAGGTCTTATAAGAAGTATTTTGTTCGAACTTGGTAGTTCTTGAAATTAAATGGAAGAATATAATTTTGGCAAAGTTCACTTTAGTGAGGAGGTTCAAGGCACTTATGACCCAAGCGTTTTAGGTGTATGAATGAAAAACAACGTAAGAGTCAAAGACTAGATTAATGTGTCTCAGACTTTTTTTAATTGTAGTAGCACCCTTTAATACATCCCTTAAATTTCGCGGCACTCCTAATTAAAAACGTCCTTGTATCCAGGCATTACCAACTAAAGAAAACCTAAGTATAGAATGCACTTATAATAAAAATGCTCTTCTTTAACTAAAATTCGGGCCTACTATAGACACACTATGTTTTTATGAACTAAAATATGAATTTGTTTCTATGCAATACTTGTAGGCTTAGTTATAAATTTCTCGATCGGCATCGCCAGTGGACCTTTGAGAGCTACTAACTCAGAGTATATAGGTGTTTTAAAAAAGATTCAGAAATGTAGTAGGTTCCCTGTAGCACTCATTAAAATGATCAATAAAGTCTTGTAAACATACGTCCGTAGCCTAAACCAACTCGCACAGAGATTGGACGAGGAGGTCCAGTAGAATTGTCCACCACCCCGCTCTCACCAGGACCCTAACTTTAATTCTTCGGATTTATTTTGTATGAGTATCCTTAACATGTTTAGTGTATTTATCAGACTTACAACAACGAGTATTTAAAAAAGTTGACGGACGATTAAAATGAAGTCAAGAATTTTTCAAAGAGCACACAACAGGCTGATCCAAAGATGTGACATTTGTGTGGAAATTGAAGAACAATGTGTGGAGCTAATTTTGAAGTGTCAGGTCATAAATTTGTGTAATGTAAACCTAAATAGCATTTCCAGTGTCACCCTAATTTTTCTTCAAAAAAAAAATTAGTATCTTGTGAGTTGTTGCAAGATTTTTTTTACATTAACATAATTCAATCCTAAATCTGATCGCTTTTATTTTAACATTCTGTATATCAGCCAAAACGCTTGCAGATAAGAATACATATTCAGTGAATACCATTTCTTTAATTTTATTTTATTTGTAAGTAATGAATTAGAAATAAAAAATAAAATATGTTGTGACATGATTTGTAGCCTATAAAATTAGCTGCCACAATTTACATGTGCTTTTTTTAAACGATAGAGGAGGTTAAATATTACATAATGTAAGCAGCAAAGTGCGTAACATAAATCACGTTTAAATACTATTGACAATATTGTGAACAATAAAAATAAAAATTATGCATAACTAAGCTACTAAAGTGTATGCACGAATAAGGTACAAAACGAGACTGTGTTCCTAAACAAAACAACATCAGAGTGCTGTAAAACGTACGGTTCCACCGCAGGTTCTTTTTAAAGGAGTTGAAGTGATAATTACACTTAATCTGTGCTTTCATTTTGTGGGAGGAAGGGGTTTTTGTGGTTCCCCTCGGGGCCCTCGCGCGGTCACCAGGTGGGGCCTTTATACTTCCCTGACAAGTATCGAATGGGAACGACCCACCGCACACACTTAAGATGTTACCTCAACGTAATAGACATATATGTATAGATATACACACACAGTTTTATATTATAAATATGTGAGTTTTTTTTAATAAAAACCAAGCTATTCAAGTAGAGAAGTTTACGGTGGACCAGAGAGATACAGAGGCCTGATACACTGACAATATATAACACTAAGTTATTCCTTATCATGGAAGATAAATTATCGAAGAGCGCGCTGCCGGCTCCACGCCCACGTTTCTCTCTGAGTGCGTGGAAGCGTTATAGGCGTTATAAGCTCTAGGTTTTTAACGTCAGCCCAGGGTTTTCTCACTCTTCTTTGAGATATCAGCTTTGCCACGTGGGGAATGCTTGATTATTTTTCAGCGTTTAAACAGATGAATGACAATGGTACTTATATTTCTTCCCGAGAAAAGGAACTAACATTCAGCTGGTTGTCAACATGTCCATGTGGGCGCACGAACAAAGGCATTGGTCTCGTCTTGCTGGTTTGTCGGTGACGGAGATCTCGAGGTTCTAATTCCAGCTGGATATATTGGGGTGGTGTTCAAATCGTGAATTTTTCCTTAGCAGTTTATATCCCTCTAATTTAAACATATATATCTGATGCTTGAATAAATATGTGTTTATTTTTAAAGTAGGCTACATAGTACAGCATTAAATACTTAAGCATAAGGAGTATATGAGGAGAGTGGTTTATAAGACGAACACTCACATTAGTGTAGGAGGTAAACGGTCAAACCACCAGTAAAACAAAAACCAAAACCTAGGTGCCTTGTAGAGGATTTGAGCCCAAATTTCCCCGTTAATGGCAATCAAACGCTATGCGAAACTAACATCTCAGACCAGTGATTCTAATACTGTTCCCAAAAGCGGACCATTTGATAATTTTTGATGCATACACGGACCACCCACCTTAATATATGCACTACCTTCCTACCTGTCACTTGTTAAAGCAGGACATTTACTAATGAAAGAATTTGTCAAGCAGTAAAGACAGCATATTTATATAACTTTGTTTCATATAAACATTTTACAGTCAACATTTTCATAGGAAGACCATCCGACAGCTAGAGACGATACTAAATCTACTTTCATTAATGTCATATGATGTCACTTTTACATACATACATACATACATACATACATACATACATGCATGCATACATACATACATACATACATACATACATACATACATACATACATGCATACATGCATACATGCATAATGCATACATGCATACATACATACATACATATTACATGTATATATACATTCATTATGGTGTGATTATGTATGCATGCATGCATACATACATACATACATACATACATACATACATACATACATACATACATACATACATACATACATACATACATACATACATACATACATAATCACACCATTCCCTTACTGGGTAGCCAAGAAACTGTGCAAATAGCTTACAAAACAACTATACTTAATCCATCCTCACTAACTTTCTTCACACTTCCCCATCCTTGTATTCTTCCTTCGCTTCAACAACATCAGTATACTCAGTCATATTTACTCTTTTATTCTAAAAACTCTTATTGTTTCTCTTTTTCAAACATTCATCTACAACATTTAACCACTTCTTACATGACCTACCCTTCCCTTTGATCCACATACTCTACCCTCATATATTAGTTTCACTCGATCCACACTCATCCTCTCAACATGACCAAACCAACGAGAGACACTTCTTTCACATTCACTTTTGATATATATATATTATTATTATCAAAATAACCCTAATAGTGTATTACATTTTTATGAACGTCATCCCCTCTTATGAAAATGGATTCCACTTGTGTACCTGTTAGCCTACCGGTATTGTACTCTTGATTTATTTCACTTTTACTTTCAAATAAGGAAAACAAAAATATTGTAACTTTGAAAAATTTCTACCTCGAGATTATGATGAATCTCTAAACTTTATGTGGTCCATAACCCAAAAACCATTATTTCTGTCCTGGAGTGTTGTTTTGATCTTTATTGAAGCCCTCAAACAAAGAAAAGTTTAATGTATGGTAATTTTCAAAATTTGAAATAACGATTTTGTTTAAAATGGGTATCTAGGAAGTATTTACATGATAGCTATAATAAATATAATTAGAGGTTCGATTACTGATTACTTATTTTTTTAAACTTAAGTCTCAAACTATGATAGACTATTTGAGAAAGCCAATACGATTGTGTTTTGTGCGGACCAACTATATAAATGCATGTTTAACACAAAATGTAAATGTAGACAAATATATTCGAAAAGTTTGTGGTCTTAGCGTATAGTGGCTAGCCTGTTTAGTCGCTTACTAATGGTAGCCCTGTTACAAACATAGTTCCTAAAGGCTTGCGGAGATTCCAACAATATTACGTCCGTCATATACTCGTTATAAATGTACATCTCCCGTTGTTGTACCACAAACCTCCCTGACCCTCTCCTCCCAACCCCCAACCCCCCCAAAAAATCTATTAAAACTTGGGGAGAGGCGCGAGTATTCGTTCATCGCTGTCGCCTAGTGTTCCTCTTTTGTTGCATTATTTGCTATTTCGTGGGCGCAGAATACACAGTGCCATAATGTAGGTGGTGGGTTATTGTCACGGTGGGACGCAATTGGGTCCAGAAATTGAATTGTAATAACAAAAAGAGATGAGTGTGTTACAACCCGGGTTACATGCACAATAGAACATTTGGAGAGCCTAGCGTACGTGGGAAAGCTTGAACTTTTCTAACCTTACACACTTAAAAAAAAAGAGCATTTCACACGGAAATAAAAGTGACATTGTCGGAGCGCTATTGAAAGAACCCTTAAGAGCATAAATACAGAATAGCACACATTGGAAAAAGGTTAATGATAATACTTAATAATTAGCACCGCGTCTTCCTACTACCTGTTCGGGTTGTATGCTTAAGTACTAATTACGCTAATGGGCTAGCAATTGGGAAGGTTGAATATAAAGGAAGTGAACCCGCATTTGCGTGAAGGGAGAGTGAAAAACAATTTAGGAACCCCCTCCACCCCCAGTTCACCCAAGCGAGATTTGAACCTCAATCTCCCCGTCATTGGCAGTCTAGCTCAACATGAAACTAGCGCATTAGCTAACTACGCCCCGTGGCGGGTAATAAAAGGTCAATGTATTTATTTCAACCACCGTTAAAATTAGCAGTCCCTATTAAGTTCTGGTGGAAAGGAACGCAAAATAAATACGGTATTTTTGCAGTTTTTATGTATAAAACAAATTTAAAAGGGAATAATTTAAAGCCTCAGTAGCTACGTTTAGTTTAATGCCATTTTTCACGGTGAACGAAGTGTATATTCTTCTAGATTTGTTTAGCGTGTACTTTATTAATTCGAAAGAAACTTTGTCAGGTAAATTTCGTTCTTTAAAAACGTTAAACCCTACTTAAAATGCATGTGTTTTCAAAAATGATTGAATCGTAATAGAGAATAGAAAACAATGTAGCTGTATAGTAACAAAGAGCACAAGGAAGACTTTTAATATAAAAATGAAAAGATAAAAAGGCAAAGAGATATAAACTGAAATATTTATTTAATTTATTTAGTTGAGGTATTTAACGTGCTTTTATGATCCAACAGATTATGTAAGCACACGAGAATTTCTATTATCAAGAGCAAAAAGGCCTACCAATGTTGCCGGGTCAGGTATTTTCATACACATGCCACAATCGACATGGGACCGACGTCTTTTCTTCTCCTCCAAAGATAAACTGTGCCACGGTTGTTTTTTTTAGCTCAAGAAACACCCATCAACCCCAGCTGAGTTTGAAACCACGAACATCGGGTCCTGAGGCGATAACTTTATCCTAAGACTAATGAGGTCGACAAATTGGTGGTAACGATTAAGATAAACTAAGACAACTTGATTGAAAACAGAAAAATATATATATATATATATATAAATATATATATATATAAAAGATGAACTAGAGATAAAAATAAAATGAGAATGAGTGAGAACGCGTGACACAAAAGATAAAATGCGATAAAAAGAAGTAGAAAACAGAGAAAACCAAAATTAAAACGAAAAAAAATGCAGTAAAGATAGACTCACACGAATGTATTTACTATTTACAATAGGAGTAAACAATAAAGGTAACAAACCCATTTGCCTTAACGTTCATAAAATAAGCAGTTGACTTAAATAACACACATCCCTAACCAATCTTAAAAAATGTACAGCTTCAGCGGCGCCTGCAAGGTGGCCAAAGGGTGCGATTGCCCCCATCAGATTCTGAGTTTGTATAAATATTATAAGTTTGAAACTTTCCCTTGTGTTGTATCTTATTTTTAGGAGAGAAGGATTGCCTTAAAAGGCATCTTTTGAGGCTTCAATTTAATAAATTTTCTCGGGGGAGGACCCCTGAAACCCCCGTCTTACTGTGGGGTATGAAATACCCTCAAACCACCCGTTTGCTCTCCTTGAAAAAAAAATGTCTTCGGGTGTCCTAGTACAGCTAACATCCTTAACAACAATTATATAAAACACGACTTTAATACCCAACCTTAAATACTCAATTCCCCATCTACCTCTCGATGACTCCCAATCTACCTTAACTTGCGGTGACACTTTTATTACTTCTAAGCCGTCGTTAACTCCTACCCCACATTAGCTTAAATTAAGTTATCCCCCTTTAACTCATGGTGATTACGTCCACACCTTAACTTTTGGTGTCTTCTCCCACATTACTGGCGGTGACTTTCAGCGTCTTCCCTTTAGGTGACTTATTATTATTATTATTATTATTATTATTAGCAGCACGCGTCTTACTACCCGTTCGGGTTATACGCACTTACGCTAATGTGTAATGGTAGGGTGATTGTGAGATGAAATGAAGGACCTACAGTTTAACGTGGAATCCGAACCACGGTGGAGGCCTGGCATTCCCCACATTCACAAGATGTCTTGTCAGAGGTGAAGGAAGGGTTTGGTAATCAGATAAATCTTTGCCGGGACCGAGGATTGTATTAGGTGACTTATATCCCACATTAACTCGTGGTGACTCACAAGCCACTTTAGCTTAGGGTGACTTTCACCCCTTTAACTTGTGGTGACTCTCATCCCCCTTTTACTAATGATTCAATGATCGATGCACGGCCGTAGAAATTTGAACTTAAAACCTGCTCGCACTAAGTTGAATACAAGCTTTTGTTATCCTCCTATAACTAATCAAATTATTAATTACATCAACATTCCTACGATAAATCATGCTATATTTTTGGCCGCTCCTGATTCGATTGCTTGTAATTATCTGGGTTTCATGTCTTCAATGCAGCGCCAAGCGGCAGCGAGCTCAACTAGGAATCAAGTAGGCCACATCCCACACTAAACTCATGCTTTATTCATGATATCTAGAGGTTTGGTTTTATTTTCTTGGTCGGCGCCAGCGTAACTGATTGAACAGTTTGCATACAATTTCACGACAAGCAAAGTAGCAATACTGAGAAGCTGTCGCGTTTTATTTTTCAATGACACAATGAACCTATGTCGCAAGTCGGCAGGAAATAGCGAACGCATAAAATGAATGATGCTCTAAAATGCTTTTATGTGAAGGTTGTCGCAATATTTAAATCTCAAATTTAATAAGATGTCATGCATAAATAATAGTAAAAAAAGAGTATGTGGCGAATATATTTTGTACATACACAGCTAACACAAGGAATTTTTACGACTTAATGCAAATGAAAAGGATGAAGATCGTGGTATTGTTGAATTGCACCCACATTAAGGTAGAGAAAGAGAGGAGGAGAAAATAGCAGTCAATAATTTTATTCTTTAATTATTACGTTTAACCCTATTTTTAGTAACAGCTTAATACAAAGGGTAGGTATGAGAGAGTGTTTTGAATAAATGTACCCGCATTAACGTGGAGAGGGGATGGTAAAACCAAAGTGATAAATCATGTGATATATATAACTCCAGGAGTGACCTGGTGGTCTAGGGGTAAGGTGTCGGACTTCTGTCCTGGGGGTCCGGGGTTCAATCCTCGGTTCCGACACAGATTTATCTGATTGCCAAACCCTTCCTTACCCTCTGACAAGATGTATATTAATCACAGCTTGTGAAAGTGTGGAATGCCAGGATTCCACCGTGGTTCGGATCCCACGTTAAACTGTAGGTCCTTCATTTCATCTCAGAATCACCCTACCATTACACATTAGCGTAAGTGCGTATAAACCGAACGGGTAGTAAGACGTGGTGCTAATAATAATATATAACTCGAGGGCATTCTGCCGGAGTTTGAATCCATGACCTTACATTGTTTGAGTGCCTGGCACTCTTGAGAGTTCTGAGATGCTATTCGCAAATTATCTCTAGTTCGAAGCCAGGTTGGTAGATTTAAGTAAATATTTATAAGTTAGTATATGAATGGAAATGCATATTTAAACATTTTAATATTTCGTTTAAACATGAATGACGAGCGTGAAAGTTTCAATATTTCTTTTTTTACACTTTTTTATAGTTAAATACAATAGAATTGATTAAGAACAATTGATTTGAATAGTGAAATGGTATGAAAAGAAAATAAGCAAATAAAACAATAAAAATCACAAAGAATCTAGTTTAATAAAATATAATTTATTACTAACCTATGTATTATTCCTGTCGTGGACATCCCTCTTTCTTAGCTAATACAAAGCCTACAACGATGAATAAGGTCTCAGTGGATATGATTTCTTACCGACTTCTGACATAGCATACTCACTTTACGTTAAAACACATTGTTTGTTTAAAATTTAAGTTAAAAGAAAAATCTAAATTCAAGATGATTGCATTCTGACCTCAAATATTGTACATAAAGAGGTATTGTAAATTGTAAATAATACGTCCACATTAATCTTTGCTATTTTGTGTATACATTTCGCTGAGTATTTAATTTCATCAACCTGTCAAAATACTAAATCTTTTTTGGGGGAAGAAGGTAGGAGGGGTAGAAGAAGTTTGGATATGTGAAAGTTTCGCAAGGGTTTACTGGTTAAATCTTACTATTCTAAATAGTAGGATGATGTATTTAAACGTCACTTAAAATAGTATATTATGATAGGCCAACTAATAAGCACTATCAGATATTTAAATAAAATAAATTATTTCAACATATTGGCTCAGTCGGTAGCGTGTTTACTTACTGCGCAAAGGGTCTTGGGTATAGGCATGGCCGAAAACTGTATCATTGGGGCTTTTACCTTCTACGGTGATAAAACGACGGTCGAGGGACTGGGTGTTGTATATATCCTATAACTAATTTAGTTTGACCCACTTCAGTGAGGGCATCACACTAGTATTAGACTGGCTTGCTGAATATGGGGAGATCAGCGTTCTAATCTCGGTCAGGTCTACTGAGGGTGTTTTTTCCTAAATGATTACTCACTCCTTTTCAAGAAAATGCTGGTAGATTATCTATTCAATTCTTTCCTCCTAATCCTTACTCCAGTAGAGTAATGATCATATAAGCGTATAACCTGAACAATTAATAAGACTAGGCGATAAGTGTTTAGGTTGTGTGCTAATATAATCAGTCAGTTTGAAAAGAGCTCGTTACATACCCCAAATTAGAAACGTCTAATTCATGTTTGAATATAATAAGAAAATTAATATCATTTGCATAAGTAAATAAAGAAATGGTTTAGAAATGAAGACACACACACACTGGTGAACTCTTGGGAAAGGCTTTAATATCGTATTGTCTGGTTTGCTGGCGACGGGATGCTGAGGTTTATTTACTAGATCATTGATTCTAATCCGGGAGCTCCAAAATGTGTTTGGGGGGACTTCGGAAAATTAAAAATGTTATTTGCTTATTACTGAAACAATTATCTCAAATTTTACGTTTTGGAAGAAAGAATTCGATTATCGTAAGCATGTAAGTACAGTAGACTCTCGATTTTCCGGGGTAATGGAAGGGAGGGCAAGTATGGATTATGGAAATCACTGATAGTACATATATAATCCCCATATGTTTACCAACGCCATTCAAAATTTGCTGCCCTTCGTTTCTACTTATTTATGTGAAAAGGGATTTTCCACAATGGTAAATAATAAAACGAAGCAGTGAAATCGACTCCGAATCGACTCCTACAATCGAAACAAAAATAGACAAATTAGTGGGAAGTGTTCAACAGCAGAGAGAGGTTCCATTAAATATATTTAGGTAAGTTAATTTCAATTTTTTTTATTCGTTTGTTATTATAATCAGTAAATAGAGCTACTATTTCTAGAATAAATCTTAATGATTAATATGTTAGTAAAAACTAGGGGGGCTGCGAAAATATTTAAGGATATTTAGGGGGCTGCGAGTCATAAAAGTTCAAGAACCACTGTACTAGATGGTTTCCCACCTCTTCTCCCACACTAATCCAGGTACGTATTCTTTAAAGTCTACTCTTCTTAGTCCTATCCAATCGGTGTAAAATATGTGTATATACCGGAGTGGCAGTAAAACGCAGGGAGCGGGGGATGGAGGAGAGTTAAATAATAATAATAATAATAATAATAATAATAATAATAATAATAATAATTTGCACCGCGTCTTACTGCCCGTTCAGGTTATACGCTTTAAGTACTAGCTACACTAATGGATTAGAATTTGGGAAGGTTTAATTAGAGGAAGTGAACCCACATTCGCGTGGAGGGAGAGTGGAAAACCATTTAGGAAAAACCTCTCCCAGTTCACCCGACCGAGATTCGAACCTCGATCTCCCCGTCCTCGGCAGTCGAGCACAACATGACAAGCGCGTTAGACAAACCATTGTATCATGTCTATCAAATGTTGTGGTGTCTGTACCAAGACCTGCCACACAGACTGTCCCTAGGACTCACCAAAGTACATCAAAGTGGAGTCTATCGGTTCAAATTCTTCGTATGTGTTCTATCTTCGCCGGAGGTTATTTTGTCCAATAATCATCTCGTATTATCGTACACCTTGAGTGGTCCGGATAAGAAATCACCTTTTAAACGGGGAGGAAAGAACAGGAAGGATGTAACTTACATCAAAGCAACAATAAGCCACATGGTACACTACGCTTACCTGAAAGGTAGCTGTCTTACCTTTACAGATTACACCATGGTTCTTTATTATACGCTGCACCATAGTGGAACAAAGAAAGGCAAGCTTGCTACCTACGAGGGTAAACGGAGTGTACAAGACTCTTGGGCGTGGAATTTTAATTTTCAAAAGCAAAAAAATAATAATTAGTATTTTTATTATCACCGCGTCGTATTACCCGTTCGGTTTATACGCATATTATATACTATTTACACTAATGGGTTAGGAATTGGAAATATTGAATGTTGAGGAAGTAAACCCGCATTTACGTGGAGGGAGAGTGAAAAACCATTTAGTAAAAACCATCTCCAGTTCACCCGAGCTAGATTCGAGCCTCGATCTCCCCGTCCTCGGCAGTCTAACTCAACACGACTCTAGCACGTTAACTAACTACGCCACAGAGGTGGGTCTAAAGCAAAATAGAATTAATTGCGCGTAAATAACGATGTTTATAACTCTAACAAAACTGTAGTGCTCAGTAAAAATAAGCTTTGCCATTTTCCAAACGCAACTTTATTATAAAGATGCAATCATTTATTATATTCATTTTTAAAGCTTGTGATTTTATTTTTTATATTCATTACTGATAAATATTAGAGTAAAATCATTTTGCTAAGTGAACACCCTCTTCTAAGAAAAGTTTTTAAAATCGTTCATGCTAGTAAAATGGGTTAAACGAGCTATTTTTTTTAAATGTGAACTATTAATTTTATCATTAAAGCTAATTACCATCTTCCCTCTCCTTTCAATAATGTGTGTGACACGTGTCACAGTTGCACTGGAGTAATTAGTTCCACGTGTTTCACGAATTAGCCAGAACGCCTCTCCCCTTTCTTTTCTTTTTACTAAAATTGAATTTCAAGAAACTTTAAATTATTACTTTCTAATGTAGTACTATTTCATATTGTCAGTGGTTATTGTTATCTTTAACATCACGGTTATTAACAGATTGAACCGAAGAGTAGAATGAGTAGGATAATTGAGAGTAAGTGTACCCACATCAGCGTAAAAAGGCGATAGTAAATCACAGTTTGAAAGACCATTTCCTCAGTGATCCTGACTGAGATTCGAAACTTTGACCTCCTATTCACTGGCAATTCAGTATTTTGCGTAACTTACGACCTAGACCTAGTGGCCATAGGTGTGGTTAGCAAGGATACTCACCCGCTTCAGTAGCTATATGGTCTAAGGCGTCAATCTCGCAATAAACTAGATGGCCGATGACGAGGAGATTGTGGTTCGAATCCTGGTTGGGTGAACTGAGGGTAGTTTTTCCTAAATGTTTTCCCACTCTCATTCCACGCAAATCCTGGCACACTTCCTCTAATTCAGTCTTCTTCATTTCTAACTTATTAGAGTAATTAGTTTCGGCGTATAACCCGAATGGGCAGTGTGACACGGTGCTAAAAAATGGGGCATTTTTAAATATAACATGTTATAACATAAATGTGTCCTTCTCGCTCGAAACCCACGACGTAGATTTTTGAAAACACGTTTCACTTTATATTTTTTATTATTTTAAGTGCCACGTCTCCTTGTTATGGGAGACAAATTGCTCCGTTCCGAAAGAAAAAAATCATGTTTGATATCGATCTGCGAGTGGGCGGAGTGAGTAGGTTCGGATCACAAGAATGACCGCTTTAGTTTTTCAGGGAACAATGGGAGTGGTGGTGGACCCACCACTACAACAGGCCCCGTCAGTTTGGGCGACTCGCGTGTGCGAGAGACGAGGGATATAGGAATCTGGAAGAGGGGCGAAGGGGAGTCGTAATCGGTAATGGCCGCCCCGTGACCACAAATTACGCTACAAGGCAATTTGTTTGTTGTGTCAAGTTTTACTGAATGGAATGGTCCAGAGAAAGAGAGAGAGAGAGAGAGAGAGAATGGGGGTGATGACTTACTGCTTTAAGGTGGGGATGTAGGAGATGCGAGAAAAGGTCAGTGTGTTTGCAAGTTTTTAAAAAAAATAGTAAAGCACTTTTTTGGTCAAAAGATATCATATATTGCTTCAGTACAGACAAAGAGTTTAATTTTCTTCCCATGGTGACCTCAACAATTCTTGAATATCTGTCAAGGATTTCCTTTAATATAGTGACCAATTTTTCTCTTAATTTAAAAAGTTTATTATCTAATACCTCTATGCTCATGACAAATATATAAAACTGTGGATATCCCCCTACGATGAAAATTAAACTCCATATTTTAATTGAAACTAGATTTAATTTATTTTGTCAAAAACAAAAAGTTTTTCTATTAAAACTGCCAAAAAAGACTGGCCTTTTATCGCATCCCCTAAGTACCAACCTTAAAGGAAAAGGGAGAAATATTGTATCAATATCATTTAGTCTGATTTGCCGGTGATTGAGAAGGAAGGGGGTTAAAATCCTGGCAGGGTGTTTTTCTCCTAAATTGTTTCTCACTATATCTCCACCCTCAAATGAAGGTACATTTGATGTGAATTCTATGTTATTAATTCTTACTACATTGGCGTAGCTAATATATAATATTCTTACAACCCAAACGGATAGCAAAACGCACTGAACAAAAGATTATAGAAGTGAATGACTTACAAGTTGACTCAATTCTAGAACAGGTTAACACCCCGTATTTGACCTCTGTGGTCTTGGGGTAAAGTTTTCTCCTCAATACCATATTTTCGGGGGTTCAAACCCAACCAGAATCGACAGTTTTTTTACAGCGATAATCCGTTTCACAACTTTCTTCTGATGGTAAGTAAAGCTGTTGGTTCCATGCCAATTGGGGCATGTAAAATAACCCTGAAAGATATGTGTAAATACCTTCACGACAAAATTGGTCGGCCCTCTTGCTCTCGCTCATAGAAATTCTCGTGTGCTGATATAATAAGTCAGTTTAGAAAGTGTATGTTAAATTCCTGTTAAAAGACAAGCCTTAATTTCACATACGATAGATATTTAGATAATGCAATTGATCGAACCCGGGACCCTTGGTTCAGAAGAGGGATGCGCTACCCGAATGAACTAAGGTATTGGACAGGTAATAAATTAAGTTTTTATTCATTGTCAGCTAACAAATGTAAAAAATATATATTTCCGTTTAAAATAACTCTATTAGTCCTGTGTGCGTGGTCGAGCGCTTTTAGACCAAAACGCAAACAATCACGATTAGGAGGTAATTCTATTCTTCTTTTTGGAACTAAAATTGCATATTTTAGTTCACTTCTGGGGTAGCATCAAGTAACATATAATAAAAATTATAGATTTTTATGTAAAAAAAACACAAATTTATGATGAAATTAGTGATAACTTTTGTTTTAGAATTGTCACAAAATACATAATACATTTCGCACAAGCAACGGCGAAAACAAGTCAACTAAAATTAAACGTATTTTTAACCCTTAAATAATCTAAGAATACAATAATAATAATGACGTGTCTAGGCTACATCAATCTGTCACTCAGTCTATGGAAAGATTAGCCAATACTCATGTATTGTTGCCCAGGGAACGCTCGACTGTACAAACCGTACATTCTTTTCGTGAGGGCTCTTTCCATGTCTCGATGAGATAAGGGGATGATAGTGAATATGACGGGGTGGAATGAATGACGATCTTAAACTAACCTAAGCTAAATTAATCATACGCTGGTGACCATGGGAATTATTCCCCTTGGTACTATCTAGGAACCCGCCTCTGTGGCGTAGTTGGCTAACGCGCTTGTCGTGTTGAGCCCGTCTGCTGAGGACGGGGAGATCTAGGTTCAAATCTCGGTCGGGGGAACTGGGGGTGGTTTTTCCTAAATGGTTTTCCATTCTCCCTCCACGCAAATGCGGGTTCACTTCCTTTAATTCAACCTTCCCAATTCCTACTCCATTAGCGTAATTAGTACGTAAGCGTATAACCCGAACGGGTAGTAAGACGCGGTGCTAAATAATAATAATAAAATACTATCTAGGAATCGAACCTGAGACCTTTAGGTAAGCAGCCAGGTCTCTGACACTATATCATGAGACCAGTGAAGCATACAATAATAATAATAATAATAATAATAATAATAATAATAATAATAATAAATAATAATAAAGCCTAGTGAACTTTTCCGTTGAGTTATCATGAAAAATTGATTATATTCATATTCTATGAGATGAACCTTTTTAAAAAAAATATCAAATATTATTTTAGGTTGGCTACAATTGACGAAAGATAAATATATTTATCTTACACTCTAAAGATTGAAACCATTAGTCAAAAGTGACAGTCGAATAAAACAGGGCTTAGCTCATGATTACATTAGAGTATATTTATTGATGCTTTTAAATATCCAAGTTATTTCCACGGCGATTAGACTATTCAATATTTAAGTTATAACAAAATGTATGAAAACCTTAAGTGCCCTAGCACATTTGGCAAGTGGGGCGGATCGAAATTGTATCTCAACAAAGTGTAAAACGCGAAGTAAAAAACAACAACTACTAACTGACGAAACACGGAATATATTCCTCATTTCATGAATTAAATCTGCATGAGCTTGATTGACAGGGAAACTAAGGGTGAGGGAATAAGTAGGTGATGGGAGAGGGGGGATGAGATAGTGAATAATTGCAAGCAGATAGGACGAACAATATTTCATTCATAACTTGTACGACAGGCGGACATTGCCACGCGCATGAAACCGGCATCCTCCTCCCACGACGGGGTGGTCTATTCGTCATCGTCAGGATCATCCTGAGAGGTCTGGACCAGGGTGTCTCAAACCGTGGGCCGCCGGTTTATTCAGGCTCAGTCATAAGGCGGTTGGTTACAGCATCACACAGGGTTGCCACTACTTTCTTACTACCAAATTCCCTGCGTTTTTCATGTTTTCCAGGAGTTAAGATTTTCCCAGGCAGTTTGGATTGCAAGAAGGCGTAGTAAATTTTTTTTTTTTTCATCAAACTGACAAGTGTGAAGTCATGTAACCTATGTTTTAAAAAGGATGATTTAAGATCGATAAGGAAGTATATTTTGTGCAGTTTCACAACCCTTGTTTAAGGGTTAATGAGATATGTTCAAACAAGCTTGCTTAATTCTTTAATTCACTTTTTAGTCCATACAATACCTACCTAACAATTCAAACTTTCAGTTAAATGTCTCAAATTAACAAATAGTTCAGTAAAGTTACTATAATTTACAAAATTCCATGCTTTTTTTTTTAAACACAGATATTTCCAAACTTTCCTGGCTCTCCCAGATTCTCAGGTGCGTGGTAGCCCTACACTATCTGCGCAGTGAGAATAAATTGGGTGTATTGCTGTTTTAGCTATATTTGGTTTTAGGCTAACACGATTACAATTCACAACGGTGAGGCACGTGGACAAAGGCGTCATTCTCGTCTCGTCTCGTCTGGTTTGCTGGCGTCTGGAAAGTCACGACACTGTGGACTTAAATGTTTTTCCCGTAATGGTTTTCCTTCTTTGTGTCTGTTTCTCTCCCACCCTCTTTAAGAAAATGTGGGTACACTTCCTCTATTTTTCTCGTAACATCACTATTAGTGTAAATATGTTTATAGCCCAGATGGGTGATAAAAAAAACTAAGCACGGAAATAAGCCCACGCTTATACCTATTGTCAAAAAGGTTGATAAAGAGGGTAGAATAAAATAAAATAGTAAAGGTATAAGCAATATGTGTGTGGTACTTGCCCCCAATCCTCATCAGTCTTGTTAAATTCCATCTTGTTTGAGGTTTTTTTGGTGAAAATTCCACCCCATCATTATAATCTCTTATGTCAATTGCATCCCACCATTATAAGCTCTTATTTAAATTCTGCCGCATTATTATATGATATTATGTAAATTACGTCACATAATTAAAAGCTCTTATGTAAATTCTGTCCCATCGTAATAAGGGTGCTATGTAAATTATCTCCCTCTCTAATTATCTTTAAGTTAAAGAATAAGGGATATAATAGATTATAGCAAGTGAAATGTAATAATGTCATTAAGGTAGTTCAGAAATGATTCTTTGTCTTGTTACAATTTATTGTCCCTTCAGGATATCTATTTATGACTTTTTAAATCTTAAACCACCGAGTAAATTATACACGTACAAATTTACACTTCTTTGACAAAATTAAACATAGATATTTCTCTAAAATTTTATACTAGGTCATTTTATTAGCTAAGAACTTCTCTTTTTCCACCATTGCCATTAATTTGTTTGGTGGGTTGTTTCATAGAAAAATGTACAGACGTTTAATTCTGTGCTTCTTTAAACACTTCCGAAAATCTGTAAATATTGGGGTAGGGTATATGTGCGAGCCTATTCAGTTTTGAGTGTAACGATTTATAAGAATTTGTTGCGCGGTTTGTGGGCGATGAAAATCAAACCCTAATGTCTGTAGTAAAAGTCACATCCGCATATTGTAAAACTAAGCGTCATCAATTTTGGGAAAAATATTTTTTAACTACGAAATTATTACAAGTTTTAGGCCAACGGAGATACGTTAAAATAAAATTTAAATAAAAAAAATTAATGAGGGACGGAAATTTGCCTTCACTAATGTCGGAACGAAATTTTCACAGACGCCTGGGGTCATAAAATCTTCGGGGTGGAGTTTACACAAGCTCATTCTCATACAATTATATTTTTAATAATATATAACGGCTTGTTTGTATACGTAAGTAGGCCTATTAATAAATAATTGGCTTGTTGAAAACTCTCATATAAGAGTAACGTATATTTCTTTAAATTATTTAGGCTACATTTTATGTATCTAGAGATATAAGCTACTTTCGTAAAGAAAAGTTGAAAAGAGATCCGTCCAGAGAATGGACAAGCCAAAATAAGGTATAGTGGTAGAAAGAAGCCTGTATAGGGGAACTCTGGGCGGAACGGGATAGAGGAGCACAACGGGGTAGTATTATTTTACTTATTTTAGGATGATAGAACATAGCGGAAATAAGTTGAACTACTCTAATAAGTCGGGAAGAAGCTGAGGCTGCCATTTTATTTTATTTAGAAGGAGGTTTCACAGTGAATGGGGGTTGTAGGCGTTTTTGTAACATTTGATGAATTTCCACTCAAGGTAATCCAATTATTGTTACGTATAATACCTTAAATGCAATATACTCTTAAAGCACATGTAATTAGCTGTAGTTTTATGCCATTGTTTGGCTAAGCTGATCGTGTTTAGAATCCGGTAAAAATTGCTAAACTAATATATGGCCGTGGGGCGGAACGGGAGGGTATCCCATTCCACCACACCATATTTTTTGTTTCTAAAAGGCTCTAAACAATTAATTTTTACGATTTAAGATGGTGAGAAATTACGTAAAAAAATTAATAAACAACAATTGGATGTAGATTCGATGGAATTGGCAATACTGGCTGTTATTTCACATGCAATGGAATTTTTAAAGGCGTCTCACCAGTTTAACGTACCCAAATCTTCTTTGAAAACATACAAAAAAAAGAAACAGAAGGATACTGATTACAAAATAGATAAGTCGGAAGGGAAATTTAGTAAGGTTTTTACTCAAGAACAAGAGGATGAATTGGTAGTCTTCCTAAAATCTATGGAGAGTAGGCTTTTTGGCCTTACGATGAAATATTTGATAACATTAGCCTACCAATTAGCCGAGTGAAACGTCCTAGGCCACAGATTTAACAGCAACATCGGTATGGCAGGTCAGAGTTGGGTTAAGGGATTTCTTGCAAGGCATCCTACATTGAGCATTCGAACCCAAGAAAATACATTGGGTGCAAGAGCCATGGGATTTAACAAATTAGTCGTTTCAAAGTTTGTTGTCTGTTTACTCAAAATATTGATAAATACAAACTCACAGGTAAAAAATATATTTAACTGCAATGAAAGTGGAATTTTAGTAAATCCTAAAAGTCAAATAAAATCATAGCCCTTAAGATAAAGCGACAGGTTTGGGCACTGACTTCTACAGAATGGTGCGAAAAGGTCATTGCAGCTGTGTGCATGTCTGCAGCAGGGTCATTTATGCCTTTCATGGTTATCTTACCAAGGCAGAAAAAGAAACAAGAATATGAGCTTGGTTTACCTCCAAAAGGTGGGTATGAGACTCACTCATCAGGTTGGATGACCACAGAGTTATTTATTGTGTGGTTTGAAAAATGTATAGACTTTTCTAAAGCAACGGAAAAGTCTCCTGTTCTTCTCATTCTTGACAATCATTCAACCCTCACAAAAAAAAACCTCCAACTGATCGACATGACCAGGGAGCTTGGAATGGTGTTGCTTTGTTTGCCACCCCATACCTCCCATAGGCTCCGGCCCCTGGACGTAACACATTTTAAGCCTCTAAGCCTTTACTATGGGGATGAAATTAGAAAATGGCTTAGATGCAATCCAGCAATGGTTGTTAGCTTATTCCAGGTGTCTTAGATCTTTGGGGAAGCATTCATATACGCTGCTACAATGACAAATGCAATTAATGGTTTTAAGAAAACATGAATTTGGCCTCCTGATCCTAATGTGTTTTTGGATGCAGACTACCGACCTGCAGCTACCACTAGCATACAGTTATGACAGTGAATGCCCTACAGCAAACCCTACATCTACCTTTGAAGACACCTCCATAAAACACCCTACATCTGGCCTTGGTGACTGCCCGTAAACTGTGACTGAACCTCCTACCAAGAAAACTAAGACAAATGAAGATTTGAATAAAGAATCTCAACCCGGATGCTTCTCCTTGGTGTCAAATGGACCTTCTCCTATGCCTAAACCCTCAGCATTTCAAACAGCATCACCAGAGATTTTATTACAAATTACACTGATTAATCAAAATGTGAAGAGGATTAATAGAAAAAAGGGAAATCTGCTGTTTTGACCGGATTTCCCTATAAAAATGAACTTGAAATTGCCATTAAAATGAAAGAAGAGAGAGAAAAAGAAAAGAAAAAGAGAAAGGAAATAAAAGAAAAACAAGTCCAAAGAAGAAACAATTAGGAAAAAGTTATTTTGACACCAAAACTAACAAAAATTGTAGGGAAAAATTTTAGATTGTCAAGAAAGCTCCGAAAAAAATGAAAGATGGAAAAATAACATTACCGAGGACAGTGATACTGATGAAAATGAAGATGATGCTGAATGTCTTTACTGTGGATATATTTATTCAACGTCAGATGAAGGTTGGTTGTCGTGCCATAGTTGTCTTAAGTGGGCCTACAACTCTTGTAGTGGTATTGACAGTGAAGATGACGAAGCAGTCTTAGTATGTAAACATTTTAAATAGTATCTAGTTTTTAAAATAACTTTTTGATACTTTATTTATTAATTTTTTCGTATATTCGTATTTTTCGTATTTTCTCGTATATAATTTTTAGTTATATTTATTTCGTTCTGCCCACACATGGGGCAGAACGGGACAAATGATATACAATTTTGATTAAAAAAATCCTTATAATGTTTTGCATTTTCTTTATTACATGTTGTTCTATACATAATAACCTTTAAATTAATAAAAAAAACTGAGTCTTCACTCGCCATAATTAACTATGTATGATTCATTTTTAAGATTGTATCTCGTTTCACCCCGAGTTTCCCCCCTAGCAATTTCACAAACATTGTAGGATTTAGTCGTGTTTCAAGGGTAGTTCTATAGTACATTAACATTTTTAATAATATTAGAATATGTTAATGGTGAAGTGTCGTATAAAAAATACTATACAAAATAACTGACAGCATGTGTATGTATATTTAGTGAATGTTTTAGTTTAAATTTATCTAACCACGTACTCTCTATAGGACTAATAATTAAAATAAGGATTCATGCTTCCCTTACCTATCAGCCTAGCTGACATATGTTATTACTTATTAGTTATCAGCACTCGGAACCTACTGATTACTCTAAACTCTTTTTATTATTATTTTTATTTATTTTAGTTTAGGCACACACATATGTATTAAATAAGATAATGAGTTAAGGATAAGGAGGTCTAGTTTAGAGGAAGTGTACCCGCATTTGCAAGAAGAAAAAGGGGAAAAATTATTTTGAAAAAACCCGCCGTTTGTACACCCAAACGGGATTCAAACTCCGATATTCCTGTCACCAGCAGTCTAGTCTATTGCGAGAGTGACGCCTTAGACCATGCGGCAACCGAAGCAGGTATCTAAGCTCATCACCATATTTTTTCCAAAGCGTATTTGTATCCGTTTGAGTTATTTGGATGATGATGATGATGATGATGAGCAAAGTAGAGTTTGTGAGAAAGGATGCACACTTATTTGTGTGAAGCGAGAGTGGGAAATAATTTTTTTTAAACTCAGTTGACTCAAATGGTATTTGAACTCCGACCTCCTCGTTACCGACAACCAGACTAAATATCGATACATTATAAATTGATATATTTAGCTGGAGTTCGATCACAAACATAAGAAAGCATCAAAGAGCTCTCTCTGTCCAAAGCAAACCAGAATGTGGTTACAATTTCAACAATAAATTTAATTACAGTTCAATTTTCATTGGAAGATCTTCATCTAACAGCTAGAAAAAATCTACTAGATCTACTTTCATTCATTCATACGTCAAGTCACGTGATCTTCAGATGTAACCTTTGATAGGTTGTTTCAATCACTACAAAATAAAACTACGTGACATAAATGACATACGTGACTAACATAACGTGATATCAATGTTGACCTGAAAAAAAGTATTTGTATTCTCTAAAAGGTTCTTCTCAACAAAATTATACTATAGCTAATCGATTATGTGATCTCATGATTAAATCATTCACAAGCCATCCGCTCATACTAACACTCCATTCATGATTTTATCCCCTCAATCTTCCAGACTTAAATTACGCCGTATTGCGTATGGAAACATTTAAACCTAAAATAAGAAAAATATTATAATCCTACTCATAACAAAAATACAATGAAACAATAAATCTTTTTTTTTTGTTATGTCAAGGGAAGTAATTGTCCTAAACGGAGGACTCCTCCCTCTAATTTAAAATAATTGCCTCAGTTTAACATTGTGAAATGACATATTTTTAATTTCTCCGCCGGTTTCACTGTGGGAAGATCTATATTAGGCGTTACTCTGAGAATGTTAACCCTTACCGTAATCGAGGGGTCAGGCAGGAATACCGAATACACGTTTAGGGGTCTCTGGTTTGATCGCTATTGGTGAAAAAAACTAATCGATATATTTGTTAATGCATTCGTCTTACTGTCCAGATATTAAAGTCACTTACACTAAAGACATGTATAGTTCTAATAATTTAATTATTTTTAAAAATATTGTTGATAATGAATTTTAAAATAATTAATTTTATCCTAAATATTTTCTCAATTCTTTTTTGTCTTACCCCAAACTCCCGTGGCACACCGGATGAAAAATGCCGTCCTAGATGCTACTCACATGAGTGCCTATTGATGCTACTTACATAAGTGTTCCTATATGTTTCTAACACAAGTGCCCCTATATTCCACTCACATGAGTGACCATAGATGCTACTTACATAAGTGTTCCTATATGTTTCTAACACAAGTGGCCCTATATTCCACTCACATGAGTGGTCATAAATGCTACTTACATGAGTGTTTCTATATTCCACTCACATGAGTGGTCATAAATGCTACTTATATGAGTGTTTCTATATGCTACTCACATGAGTGACTATTGATTCTACTTACATAAGTGTTCCTATATGTTTCTAACATAAGTGCCCCTATATTCCACTCACATGAGTGACCATAGATGCTACTTACATAAGTGTTCCTATATGTTTCTAACACAAGTGCCCCTATATTCCACTCACATGAGTGGTCATAAATGCTACTTACATGAGTGTTTCTATATTCCACTCACATGAGTGGTCATAAATGCTACTTATATGAGTGTTTCTATATGCTATTCACATGAGTGACTATTGATGCTACTTACATAAGTGTTCCTATATGTCTCTAACATAAGTGCCCCTATATTCCACTCACATGAGTGACCATAGATGCTACTTACATAAGTGTTTCTACATGTCTCTTACACGAATGCTCCTATATGCCACTCACATGAGCACCCCTATATTTCACTCACATGAATACCACAGACCTCTCTCTCCCTTGACACGTGCTACCTGCGAACGGCACGCGTGCCAAGGGCTGCCGACCCCTGGCCAAAGAGGAGCCCCACCGAGTATCTTGTTGGATATTCGTTAACGCACATCACCACACAATGTTCGTACCACACGAGCTCCAATTATTTCTCCTCATCCAAACCGTATGATTGATTAACGATTGCATTAGTGCGCGGGTCTGGTCTTCTCTTCGTCAAAGAAACGTCCGGTGCTCATCATCATCAACAATAATACGTATCTACTTGAACTATTTCCATTGGCGGGACAAGCGGCTAGACGACTCTTCAAGACGAAGGGGAGGCTTAAGGTGGGAATGTAAGAGACGCGAGAAAAGGACAGTGTTTTTGAAGTTTTTATAGCAAAACATTTTTCTGGCCAAAATAAATACAATATTGCTTCAGTACAAACATAATTTAATTTCCTTCACATGTTCAACAGCTGTTCTTGAACATCTGTAATGAATCATGAGCATAGCGGCATGAGATGAGAAACTTTTTAAATGAAGAGAAAAAGTGTTGATATAAAAACTGCAAAAAACACTGCCTGCTCGCGTTCCATACATCCCCACCTTAATACTGCGGAAGAATTGCGCTTCAGATAATGTTCAACCAGCTTTGAAAGAAAGAATCCGGTTTAGATCCAGGCAGGGGGAGAAAATTGTGTTTTTAAATGGTGCTGAAGAAGAGGTGGTCAAAGCGATTAAGTCACGTTTCCTAGAGAATCGCACAGTAAAGTTTTTCTTTAGATAGAGAAATGGTCAATTATTATTATTATTAGCATCGCGTCTTACTACCCGTTCGGGTTATACGCACTTAAACTAATGTGTAATGGTAGGGTGATTGTGAGATGAAATGGGGCACCTACAGTTTAACGTGGAATCCGAACCACGGTGGAGGCCTGGCATTCCCCACATTCCCAAGATGTCTTGTCAGAGGTGAAGGAAGGGTTTGGTAATCAGATAAATCTGTGACGGGACCGAGGATTGAACCCCGGACCCCAGCACGGAAGTTCGACACCCTACCCCTAGACCGCCAGGTCACCGAAAAATGGTAAAACGTTAATAAATCTAGTGGAGGTATTTTAAAGGGCACCTCGCATACATAATTGAATAATTGTTACTCTATGGTTTCTATCTAACCCTCAGATATTCCTTTTCAAGGGCCTTAGCTTTTCTGTATTTTATTTCATTAGTTTAAAGTCATTATTTTTATTAATAGCACAAATTTCCGTTGTTGTTTTTTTCTCACCATGTCTTTAAAATAACATAAATATTTTAATTTTTATTTGGTCGACCACGTTCCCCATCCGGAATGAACTCATTTTCAATCACGCTGATGAGATAAGGATTAGGAAAAATAGAATTTAGAGGAAATAAATCAGAATTTTATTGAAGGGGTGGTGAAAAATTGAATAAAAACCACCCTGAGTAAAACCGGGGTAATTTGAAGTCTTCCACTTCACCGACAAAACACACTAGATAAGCCTGTCATTTAGTCCACGTGCCCACTGGTGCAAATTGAATAATAATAATTATTATTATATAATAATATTAATAATTATTATATAATAATATTAATATTAATTATTATTATATATAGCTAATATATATAATAATACTCATTGTAATCTTTATCATTTGCCCATTTAATGAAACGCTAGCTAGACCTTTGACATATTTATTCAAACATTAAATATTAGAGATGAGTCGTAAAATTACTCAACGAAACCTCATTATCAGAAATATAATAAATAATATATGAGTTTTTTTGTTTTAAGCTTTAACTTACAAATGAATGTATTGATAATTTTTAAAAACATAATAAAAACAGTTTTTTCTCCCGTTAAATAATTGAATAGATGACAAATTATGGAAAGGTAAGGTTGGAAAAAAATAAAGTATGTTTGCACATTTATTTAATTTGGTAAAGACAAACTAAAGCAGAATGAATGATCCTTTAGTAAGCGTCATAAAGGAGAAAAGACCAGTTTTATTCAGATATTCACTACGTTCCTCATTGTTCTCGCAGTAATTGGACGACATGAATAATTTAATGAGAGTAACGATAGGTTTCCTCCGGCGGGTACATTCGGAATCGGCTTGCTTTCATTCTAGTTTGGACAATCTTTTCTTCGTTCTAACGACTACTCAAACTGTCCCAAGTAAATTCCTCATCACCTATACTCTATGCTGAGTGGATAATGAAGCGAGATCTAGATTGAATCGAAAAGCCCCTTAAAATAATTTAGCACTCGTTTAGTGATTCATCTGTTACACAAACGCTCGAATATCTTGAGCTAAAATTTGGTGTTATGTAAGAAGTGTGCTCGTTATCAAGCTAGAAATCAATCAATAATAGTATTAAAAGGTCTACGTTTATTAAAAAATATATTCATAGTTTTTGACTTGTGAAATTTGCAACAGTGTCTGTTACTATCTCTCCATTTTAAACAAAATCGTTGTATCCATTTTCGAAAATTAGGTAATACAATAATAAAATAATAATATTAGCACCGCGTCTTACTACCCGTTCGGGTTATACGCTTATAAGTACTAATTACGCTAATGGATTAGGAATTGGGAAGGTTGAATTAGAGGAAGTGAATCCGCATTTGCGTGGAGGGAGAGTGGAAAACCATTAAGGAAAAACCACCCCCAGTTCACCCGACCGAGATTCGAACCTCGATCTCCCCATCCTCAGCAGTCAAGCTCAACACGTCTAGCGCGTTAGCCAACTACGCCACCGAGGCGGGTTAGGTAATAAAAAAAAATCATTCATCAGTAGACTTCACTTAATTTGAGGGCTAAGATCAAAATAAATAAAGTCCAGTAGGCATAGTCATATAATATCCAAATATAAGGTGACCTGGTGGTCTAGGGGTAAGGTGTCGGACTTTTGTGCTGAGGCTCCGGGGTTCAATCCTCGGTCCCGGCACAGATTTATCTGATTACCAAACCCTTCCTTCACCTCTGACAAGACGTGTATTAATCACAACTTGTGAATGTGGGGAATGCCAGGCCTCCACCGTGGTTCGGATCCCACGTTAAACTGTAGGTCTTCCATTTCATTTCACAATCACCCTACCATTACCCATTAGCGTAAGTGAGTATAACCCCAACGGGTAGTAAGACGCGGTGCTAATAATAATAATAAGAATAATAAGAAGAAGAATATTAGTAATCATAATATATAAATATAAAGTTTGAACAAAATCCATCAAACTGTTTCAGATATATTCCCAGAGACATACAAACAAACAGGGGGGCAGACAAAATAATTTATAATTGTTGAAATGTGGATTTACTCTTTCACAGTGATGAATTAACGTCCGAGGATTTTGTGTTGTGCATCTCCTAGTCTTAAGTTACATTATAAGGCATATGAAGAAGCTACGACAGGCCTAGCAACCGGTAGTGGAAAATATATGATCTGAATTTTTTAAAAACTGACCTAGACCACAGGCTGGAAACAGTAATGGATGTTAAATGTTTACTCATCTGACTATTTTAATTTATTTATGATTTATTAACTCAACAGATTTATAGTCGAATAATTCAACAGCCATACAATAATTCCCATTTGACTAGTTTAATAGTCATATAATAATACCCATTTGAACAATTAAACAGGCATACAATAACAGCCATTTGACTAATTCAATAGGTATATAACACTCATATAGCATTTTAAACATTATCTGTCAACGCATATTTAATATTTCAACAGACACATAATAACACCCATTTTCTACTTCACAGGCATGTATTTGACTACCTTAGAATTAGTATATGGACTTTCATTTTAAAACTTCTACGTAATTGATGATGTCTCCATGATAGTAATAATGGCAATACTAATAATAATAATAATAATAATAATATCCTCCCATCCTGTAGTACATATATATATTACCCACACACCCATATTCCCCTGACAACAATTGGGGATCCCCTGTGGTATAGTCCCTCAGTGAGGCTGGTTCTCTTGTCAGTCATATTTGTTATTGGAAGAAACTCCAGTCTAGCCCTGATTGATGACCTCAACGCTACACAACCAACGTGAATGAAAAGGATTATTCTTGAGTAAGAGGTCTCAAATTCATTCATTATAAAGATTTAAACTTTATCGAGACAAAAATATAATATGGTGGGAGTTTAGAGAGAATTTTATAAACAAACACAATTAATTTAATTAGTTATTTTCACTATCCATTTGTTTGCTATCAAATTACTGGCACCAGTGAACACGCGGGCAAAGGAGTTATTCTCGTGTTTATTTGGTTCACTGTTGACGGGGATGTGAGGAATATAGTCCCGCTGGGTGCACTGAGGTGGGTTTTCCTAAATTATTTTGTCACTCCCTCTACGCCAATTCGAGTTCACTACTTCTAAAATCTGCTTTACTCACCCCTATCCCTTAAGGATGAACACACGGATATCCCAGAATTTTGTGTTAAGCGTGACAACTATAATAGTAATGGTAATATTTACCTTTTCCATTAAATATTTTCAAATAACTATTTTATACAAATATGCAAGTGCTATAATTTATAATTTTTTATATTTCAATTTTAATCCTTGCTAAAGTATCTCATATTTGAAATTTGTATCAATTTGTTTTATGTTTCTATATTTTTATTGAAAAAATGTATATTCTTGTCAGACCCAATATTGACCTATTATATGGGCCTTAATTGACAAATGAGGACTTTAATAGAAATGTCTTGATCTGAAGATGTGCAACCACCATCAAAATTACAAATAGTTTTTACTGGGAATTGAAATGGTCGTCCCTCCTGTCTCCACCCATCTCTGGAGCCACTGGAACTATAGGGCCCATCTCCAGTTAAGGAAGAGGAAAGCATTGAGATCATACCCAAGAAAAGTTCCCTCGCTGGGGCTATGTGGCCCCATATTCAGGTGGTGAGTACCCCTTGAGACCTTATCCGAAGAAATCACCAACCTATTTTGGCCCCCTTCTCCCTCAGACGATAGTAACGGATTCAAGATCTTTACCAAGGAACGAGAAGGCGATGGACCGAATATTTTGCCATCAGGAGAAATTGTAACTAATGATGTTATCTATACTAAAGTTTTCTCAAAAACTGTAAATATGAATGTCCCGTGTTTATGTTATAAATGTTCTATTTTTAAATAAAGTTTCCTTGAAATTAAAATTTACGTCTCTGTGTTTCATTCATTTGAGAAAAGTCTATATATATTTTTAATTTAGACAAATTCGTTATTAAAGTTAATAATATGTTTGTTCTATTTTTACCAAAGTACTGAGCAACTTGTGCACAGGTTAGCTAGTTATATTTATTAGTTAATTTAAACTCCATCATTTGAGTATGCTATAAAGGTTTAAAAAAAGGTATAAAAAATAGGAAGCTCAAGTTTGAATCCAACCGGCTAGACCGTCATTGGTGTTTAGCAACGGTTATTTTTTATTTCCTTTCCAGGAAATTGTCGGTGCATTTAAATTAAATTTAACTTCTTTCCTTTAGTCTTCATCAATGCTGGCACTAAAGAATAGCTAGGGTTCTCGATATAACTTTTAATGTATACCTCCTATTACTACCCACCCGGGCCCTATGAATATTTAAACTAAAGGCTTTAGGAAATGCACCTACATTTTTGAGGAGGATAAAGAACTCCCAGTACAACCAGTCGGGATTCAAATGCCAGCAACCAATCAGAACATGGGGAAAAATCCTCCTTCAGTGAACGCGGTAAAGAATCAAACCTCGAAACTCTTGTCATCGGCAATCCAGTATATGGTGATCCTAACGCTTTAAACTGCGTTGCGGGTACGCTTTTGGAGTTGACGCCCATGTGTTAAGAGTAATTTCCGTGAATCATTTTGTTCTGCTGTTTGGCTTGTGGTCTGTTCCTACCCCCTTCTCTTCCTGGTGTCCTGTTTAGCACCATTAGCACCATCGAGGAACGTGATGACGAATCACCCGGCAGTCATCTTGTAGCGAATTATCGCCCATGAGTCATGTATCAAGACGCCAAGCGCCGCCACCAGACAGCGCCTCTTTTGCGGTCACCTTCATAAGTCTTGTACACTCATTGATTAACACTCCAGATCGGCGCCAGCTACTTCTTTTCGGGAGATAGGCGAAAGAAGCTCGAATTTTTTATAATAAGGTATTTGAGGACTAGCGTCGGTGGTTTATGCGGCAAAGACTTCAAAGTAATCTGGTATAGTCTGTTGGTGACGGGGAGGTTGGGGTTTAAATCCCGATCGAGTGTGATGAGGCTTTTGGTTTTTTAAATGGGTTCATACCCTACCTCCATGTAAATGCGATATATTCTCTTTAAAATTATATTTTCTCCATTCCTACCTCATTATGCCTACTTAAAATATATTTAATTAGAAAAGAGAGGATTCGAGACATTACTCTTCAGTCCAAAAACAGTTTGTTTGTTTGCAATACGGCGTGTAGCATGTTTAACATAGTTCAACACCATCCTGGGATTCGAACCTCAGACTCTTCACTCATACAGCGTTTGTATGCTCGAAACACGGTGTGTAGCATGTTTAACATAGTTCAACACCATCCTGGGATTCGAACCTAAGACTCTTCACTTCTACAACGTTTGTATGCTAGAAACACGGCCTTTAGAGTGTGTAAAATATTTTAGCACCATCCTGGGATTCGAACCTCAGACTCTTCACTTCTAGAGCCTTTGTATGCTCAAAACACGGTATGTAAATTGTATAAAATATTTTAGCACCATCCTGGGATGTGAACATAGGATTCTTCACTTCCACAGCGTGTGTACGCTCACAACACGGTGTGTGGCGTGTACAACATATTTCGGCGTCGGTCTCTGACAACCTTCAGGCCGGTAGTTTTTTTGTCGGTTCTTCCAGTTTCTTCTGGCGCCAGAAGAGTGATCTGTCGGACCAAGCCGCTCTAATGGTACAGCCCATACATGCACAGGCATGATGACGCTATTTCCTCTCTCTTCATGACGTGATGCCTGCCTGCTTACTTCGGTCACTTCGGCTGCTGCTAAGACAGACGGCTTCTTGTGCGTCATAATAGTCATTTGTTTTAATAGCACGTTTTAACACGAGGTCATTAATAGTTTAGTGTAATGGGGAAGTGCCGATAATTAGGGTAGGTCGAAGGAATTGTACAGGTAATTTGTCTGAATAGGAATAGGAAAGCCTCTGCTTATTTAAAAATAAAAAAGGTACTTTTATTAAAACTAGGGATTGATCTTCTGACTCCGTAGTCAAAATCAGATACTCCGCTTCGTGGTTGCGATTCTGCCGCTAAGCCCGTCGCCTACTTCCTATCCTCACTCATACAATTTTCTGTAATCACGACATTGAAAAATGACTTTTTGTTAGAGGAACGCCAGCTTTACAGTCCATTTTCACAGGAAGGTCCTTTGATCAAATGCAAACTTTTTTTGATAATATTTCACCATACAATATTATTAATGATATTTCATAGGCAATGGTGTCTATCAGAAGTGACACCTGCGGAACACATGCCTTAACGTAAGAATACGTGAAAGTAGAGCAAGTAATGGTTATAGCCGTATTACAATGAAAATGGGACAGTATGCATTCTAACCTTTTAGTTGTATATCAAAACTACTATATTTCGTGCTAAACGCAGTTTCCATTAGAAAAAAATATTATAGAACTCAAAAAAGCAAAGTTTTTAATCCTCTGGATAGATTCATTTAGTTCTGTGTTTAATATTACCTGCTGCACGCATCTTCACAATTCATCACATTATCATAATTCAATCTTCTCGTCTCAAAACTAATATATTCTAACCTTGAATAACAATACTTAAAGCAAATACCTAGTTGAACAAAAGGCAATTAACGAAGCGTTATGGCTGATCAGAGCTTCATTCTCTAGAAAGCCCCCTTTTTTTGTTTGTTTAAATCTCTACCATATTTTAAAATGCAGAACAAATGCGCGCACAAACAAGGCTGTGCAAATATTCTGCAATATTCATGGGGCACGTGCTTGCTCGTTACCATCGCAATGTCATGCGGCATTGAACTCGACACTTGCGACATAAGATTGCAGAGTAAGAACCAATCAAGTCACACCGTTTTTAAGGGCATTAGATATTAAGGGCTTGGGGTGATAATGTGCTATACCACAACAACGATAAGAGCTGTTATAGTTAATATCCAATTGTTTCTTAGAGTTACTTACATATTCTTAATTTCAGCATCATGCATTAATTACTTTACGTTAATGGTACATGAAAATCATAAAATAACCCTTTATAACTCTCAAACTGCAATGATTTTAAGTCAATGGATCACTATTTCTAGCTTATAATAATAATAATACTGTTAAAATTGAGCAATAAAACTTTTATGGTCGAATGACCTTAACAACTTAGCTACACGGGATATTATCCATATCAAATACACACTTTTTACCACCAAACCACAAATATAAAAAGCCACGCTCACGAATAACCATGACTATAAGAAGCTCACTGATGGATTCTTCATTAAAACAGCAGTGGACTAAGTCAAAGGTTAAGGGTTCAAATACCTGTTAAAAATCTTTTTTTCAGATAAATCCTACGAAATTATCGAAAGCCTGGAATGAACTGATTTACATAAATCAGTATATAAATAAAAGTCATGCTCTCTTGATAATATCAATCAAAATTATATTTATGTATTTAATATAGTTTTATTTTATGATTCCTGCCCTTTTACAAGATATCAGCGGTTAAAAATAACATAGTATACTGGGATACGTGTTGATAAACTAGTCATCCATGTCCGTGGCTGAGTGGTTAGAGTATTTAGTCACAAGTTAAGGAGAATATGGTTCGATTCCGGGTTGTGCTGACGGATTATATTATTTGCTTGTCTTACTATCCAATCTAAGCCCTACGGTAGGAAATGTAGTGTAGTATCGGGTATGATAGTTCAAGTTGGTTTATGAATCGTTTATTAATACATGGATGAACCTGTGCAGTATTTACACACCATGCTGTGAAAAACCTATCCAACTTTATACTTAACCCACGTCGGTGGTCGAATGGTGTAAGGAGTCATTATTTCAATAGGCTGAACTGCTTATGACGGGAAAGTTGGGGTTAAAAATGTTGGTTGCGTATACTGAAGTTGGTCTTTCCCAATTGATTTTTCACCCATCCTCCATGAAAATGCTGGTACGCTTACTCTTTAATAAGCGTTCCTCGTCCCTAATACATTAGCGTAATTGGTACAAGTGTGTACAACCCGAACGGTTAGTATGACGTGGTGTTTAAAAATCAACTTCAAACTAAAACTTAGAATGAATTAGTTTGAATAAAATGAGTTGTTTATTTCCATGCTTTGATTGCATCCTTCAATAAACACTAAACTTTTTTTTGTGTATTTCTAATTAATATACAGTTCGCCTCCTTATCAATCCTGTACAATAAAAGGTGAAGGTTTAGTTCCATGTTAAAACGTAGTTAATTTTTTTATTTATTTAAAGTAGTCTCTCATACCGCTAACTAAACTTACCTTGGACAAATTAATTAAATTAGCATAGTTGTTCAATTTTTCTTTTACCGAGATATTGTTAGAGCTAGGCCATTTTCTTTTTAACTCCAGACCATTAGCTTGGGACGGGTCAAGTTAATGGTTATTTTTGTTTAATTAGTACTTCCCAACATGAGGGTCATTAACGACTCAAAGAGGTAGGGAGAGATAAGTTAAATAGCTTAGAGGCAATATATGTACTTACATTTAGCGTGGAGTGGGGATGAGAAAACCACAGTGAAAATCACATTTGAAAAATCATCCTCAGTGCACCCATCCGGAATCCGGACCTCCCAGTAAATGATGACCAATTGAAATACGATTTCAACACCTTAGACCTCTCAGAAATAGTTTCAAGTTGGTTCACATTTTCCTAATTAAAGGTGGGGATTTAAGGAACGCGACTAAAGGTCAGGGTTTTTGAAGTTTTTATAGATATTTTTGCCAAAATAAATACAATATTTTTTCAGTACAAGCAAAGTTTTTCACATGTAGATCTCAAATTACTTGAATATCTGCCAAGAGAGTCCTGGAATTGAATAACAACTTTTTTTTTCATTTAAAGTGTTTCTCATCTAATACCGCTATGCTCATGATAGATATTTAATAACTTTTGATATCATCATGTGAAGAAAATTAAACTCTATATTTGTACTGAATGGTTTATCTATTTTGGCAAAAATAATGTTTCGCTATAAAAACTGAGTAGTAATATTTATATATCCCGGATGGGTGAAAAATCAAAATTAAACTTTTGCTTTGAACGCGGAGCTCTACAAAGAACTAATCATATTTACAGATGCTAACTATACACGATAGGGGATCGCTAAATAGTGACGCTTTTCAACTCAAGTGCCTGTGACGATGGGTGGAGAAGAAACGAACCGCCACCAGGCGAAACTCGTGCCTAGAATAAATAACTCATCACGGAACTCATCAAGGAACTCATCCATAATTCATTGTAGTCCGTAAAACAAATGTGTGCCAATATTTGTCAAATTGCGCGTGACCTTTCAAGAGGTGAAACCTCTACCAGGAATTTGTTTTACCGTCAAAGAGCTCAGAGGAAACAATCGACCAAAAGAAATAACTAACTGTAAAGGTGAGACAAGACTTTACGGTTATCTTCAAATAAGCAGCCATTTTTAATCTTACACTTAAATTTAATATAGTTTGCTATTTAGCCCGAGCTTTCTAAATACCGTATCATATCAGAACATGGCTTGCATATTAACTTAAACTAGGTCAGAGCACTTAATAATAAACGCCCAACTCTAGCAGCGAGAATTAGAATATCTAGGAAGAATTTTAATTAGTGTGAATATTTGAATAACCAGGACGGATAGTAAGAAGCAAAGCACGTAAAAAGATTAGGTAAACTAATAGGTTTAGTTTAAAAGCGTAAGAATAAAGCTGTTAAAATCGACTCCAAACATCTGAAGCAACATTAACTGGCGTATAAATATGATGACAGAATGGATCTTTGTATAAATATCTCCAAAACCAAGTTTATAGTTTTTGATAAGTACGTATTAGGAAATGATTCTCAGCTTAGTATAAATGGAAAACTGTTATAACAAGTGGATGATTTCATAAATCTGGGCAGAATGTTCTGTGAAAATGGAGTGATAAAACATTAAGTCGACAAAATGCATCTTGGAGAGTAGTTGGATGTATGTGGACTATTGTAAAGAATGAGGTAGTATCAAAAGAGGTAAAGGTGGCTGTATATAAAAGTGTGCTAACGCCAACACTGTTTTATGGATGCAAAGCGTGGGTTTGCCAGGAGAAACACAAGAGCAAGATGAATGCGGTTGGAATGAGATATCAAAGAAATGAATATTTAAGAACTCATATGGACAGAATCAGTGAATGGGTGCTTGAGGAGTGAAGTTTGAAATATAATCAAATAGGTCAATGTTAAAGAAGTGTCTTTCATTGGTTTGGGAATGTTGAGGATGAGTGTGGATCGAGTGACGAAGCAAATATATAAAGGTAGAATGTGATGATCAAATGGAAGGATAGGTTACGTAAGACCTGGATAAATGTTGTAAGCGAATGTGTTAAAAAGAGAAACACTAAGATGATAGTAATAATTGTATTGCTTAGCACCGCGTCTTACTACCCGTTCGGGCTATACACCTAGTAATAATTACGCTAATAGGTTAGGAATTGGAAAGGCTGAATATAGAAGAAGTGAACCCGCATTTGCGTGGAGGGAGAGTGGAAAGCAATTTAGGAAACCCCCCCCCCCAGTTCAGCCGGACGAGATTCGAACCTCGATCTTCCCATCCTTGGCAGTCCAGCTCAACATGAAACTAGCGCGTAGCTAATTATGCCACCGAGGCGGGTGGAGCGAGTATGCAAAGATAGAGAAGTGTGGATAAAGTTAGTGAGGATGGATTAAATAATTTTTTTTAGCTATACTCAATTTCTTGTTTACCCCGTAAGGGAACGGTGTGATTATATATATATATATATAATTATATATATTATATATATTATTATATTTATTATTATAGGTGGAATGGAAGAAAGAGCGCGTTAAGATAAATATTTTTGGTTAAAAAAAGTTTTTGGCATGATAAACAAATTATTGCTTTAGTAGATACATTTAGCTTTATTTTCTACTTGTAGTAATCTTAACAGTTCAAGTATATTTGTCATGGACATTACGGAAATTTTGAGCAGGACTTTTTATTTTTAACTAAAAAGTTTCTCATCAAAGACATTATGTTCATGACAAGTATTCAAGAACGGTTGAGAATACTATGTATAATAAATTGAACTAAGTTTATCTAATGGAACGATGTTTTATTTATTTGGGAAACAAGTGTTTTTTAATAAAAATTTCAACAATACTCACATTAACTCGTGTTCCCTTCCATCCCTCATTAAATACCAAATTTAAAACAGGTTGGTTTTGGACACTCTGTATATTGGTTTTGACTATTTTTAGAGGCGGAGGAATGTAGCATCAAGTGGGTCCTAGGTGTGTTGTACACAGTAATTAATTGAACTGCCTACGGGGACTACCATTACTACTACTATTGATACTAAAAAAAAACGGCGATGGGAGTAAAAAATAGTCACGGCACTCGATTTTCCACCTATTGCTCCTGACACCTTGTCAGATGAAACCAGCACAGAAGTTTTAATTATACACTTTGTAAATATCACTTAACTCTATTTATTTGAGTTGTAGTTGTGAGATCAAGCTGAATCATGACTGGGCCACCCAAAAACTTGCTTGCCTTCTTTAATACCGTTTTAAGCCTCCAAGAAACGTGGCATGGTTTAGCCGTATAAACTACTAATATATCGTGAATTTCTACATCTCAGCCATTCACGTTTTTAAAAATGCGTAAATTTACTATCCAATGTCAAGGAGAAATGTCTGGGTGTCAATTAATCCTAAGATATGTGGTAATAATAAGAGAACTGTTTATTTTGTCCCGTTTATTTTGTCGCGTAATATATTTTAATTTATGTTTTATAAATATTTTCTCTTTGACCAAATGGTCCTAGCAATATGTTTTGAGCTCATTCAAATTATCCGCAAGTATATAGGCCTACTAATAAAAGGCAGCAAGATGAAAATATTCATTAGACTTTACAACTAATAAATATAAAACCACACACACTATTCAGCCGGTCAGGATTTACCCTACCACTTAACTCGTCTTCGTAGGTAACCTGACGGTCCAGGGTAAGGTGTCGGAATTCTGTGCTGGGGGTCCGGGCTCAATCCGGCTTAGATTTATATGATTGCCAAATCCTTCCTCCACCATGGTTCGGATCCACATTAAACTGTAGGTCTTCCATTTCATCTCACAATCACCCTACCATTACATATTAACGTAAGTGCGTACAATCCGAACGGGTAGTAAGACGCGGTGCTAATAATAATAATAATAATAATAATAATAATAATAATAATAATAATAATAATAATTAGTTTTCGTAAATGGAGTCTTTTGCGGGAGTGTAGACTTAAGGTTGGCGGACACCTAACCGGATCGTATCTTATTGTTGGCGCATATAATCGACTCATTTAAACTCTTTTTATTTTAGTATTGCATCCTACTATCCGTTCAGATTGTACGCATATGTAATACTTAAGCTAATATGTTATGGATGAGGAAGGTTGAATTTAGAGTAAGTCTACGCATTTTCGTGAAGAGATAGAATGGAAAACCATTTAGAAAAATACAGCAGACCATGCGGCTATTATTATTGTTATAGAATGGAGGGAAAAAACTCAAATCAAGAATATTTTACAAGCCAGTGCGATACACCATAGTGTGAGCCTACCTTTAGTCCATGTGACCACCAAGGCAGGTGTTGGAAATCATGAGTTATTACCACTGCTAGTTCACTACTATATTTATTAAATTGACAGTAATAACGCGTTCTGACATACAGTCCTATTGGCGCCAGAATTCATAGATCTCTGATTAGAGTGCGGTTAGGTATACAGGTACAATCTACCCCACGAAGAAATGGAATAAGTGACAAGTGAAAATGTTCCTACTTAGAACCTGTATGTAGCACGCGGCCAAAGGCGTCAATATCGTCTTGTCCGATCTTAGGGCTATAATCCAGGCTGAACCACCAATAAGGTTTTTTCCTTAATTTTTTTACCATTTCATCCTCAAAACTTACTCTATTCATCCGTATTCCTTGGTGCAAATCTGCAAATAGCTCGAACAGGCAGTTTTATTATATAAAACGCGGCGTACGAAATAGTAAAAGCCTTTAAACTCAAATTGGTATCAAAGTGCACTAGAAACATATCGAGTAAAAGGGGCCTTGGCCGTGACTGGAGTGGGGCTCTCGTTACGTCACGCACCGTGCCTCGCGGAACCAACGACCTCTGACATTTTGGCATCCCCCACTCACCCGAGTCGACACTAAGCTAGAAGGCAGGCAACCCGCTTTGCATCAATTCAATCCAAGGTTGCGTTTTTTTTTAAATCTGTTTTTAGCAGTGCCTTTGTTCCTACTATTAGCTAGTTATCACAATTAATTCTAAGCCAAATATTACTAAAATACTTTCACTTTTAGATCAATGATCTGATGCAATATTGATTGGACTCATGTGTTTAGCCATCAATATAGTGGAACAGGAAGAAGAAGGAAAATCCCCGGAACTTACTTTAAGAGAGGATGATAGATCACGTAGCTAAAAAAAAGTGAAAGCTAACCGGGATTTGAGCACTGATCTTAAGAGTCAATCAAGTACACTAAATTACACCTAGTTAAGATTGTTTGTGTTATCATTATTAACATCATTATTATTATGTGTAATGAAGTATACTTTTTGAAATATTTTTATTTATGTGAAAACACACTTACAAACTAAATTAACTCTAGAACAGAGACAACATCAAGATCTCAAATTATCAATTCCTCACCCCGAAATGAAAAGTCCCAGTATCAGAAATCAAGCCCCAAATCCTTAGCTCAGTGAACAAACGCAATATCGGATTAGTTGAGGTGTTGGACAGCGCCATCGTTTTAAGGCGTAATTCTTACAACAGACAGGACTGCCGATGACTGGGAGATAGGACTTTAAACCCAGTCAGGTCTACTTTGAATATTTTTTAAACTGTTTTCCCCTTTTTCTCGACTTAAATGTAGTACATTTAATCTAAATGCCACCTTAACTTTACCCCATTAGAGTAAATAAAATGTGTATAGCACGAACGGGTAGTAAGGCGTGGTGCCAAAAAAGTCTCGTAGATAGACCGTACTCATACAAAAGAATAGTATTAAAAATAATAATTCCAACAAAGTTGAGTTATTTGTGTGTTATTTTCCAAAAATAGTTGATCCACTTTTAAATATTATTTAAATTTCAAATTTAATACTTAATATAGGCGTGCAATAACGAAGAGGATATTTTAGAAAAAAATACACCGTATTCACGTGAAGGAAGGATGGGTAGATCGCAAGTTGAACCACCCGCCAACCTAATTTGGTGGGATTCATATCCCAACCTTTCCATTGACGCCAAGCACTGCGTCCATCTCTCCATCCGCCTCTGGGCATGCACTCGGTTCTTCGGATGGTTAGTGCCACCTGCACCATCTGGAAAAAATCTCATGTGCTATGGAATTTCAGGTAGTGTGGTGGTTTCCCGTTGGCTTCCATATTGAATTTCTATGAGCGAACTCGAAAGGGTCCACCAATTTTGCCGGGAAAAGGTACTTTCACATACTTTCCAGGGTTATAAACCGACGGCTTTACTTTCCCTACGAAGAAAGTTGTGCTACGGATTTTTATCGCTCAAGAAAAATCCGTTGACCCCGGCCGGGTTTGAACCCACAGACATCGGGTCCTGAGGCAAGCACTTTACTCTAAGGATACCGAGTTCAAACCGTTAGGGTTATACGGCTATATTGGCTTATTGAGGTTCTACAGCGCGTTAATACAATAAGGTCATTAACGTGTGGGCCTTTTACTTATGCTAATTGAGGAAGGGATGATGGAGGTAGAATTTTAAGGAAAATTACCCGCATCTGATAGAGGTAGGGTGAAAGAATACCATTTAAGAAAATACACCCTCAGTAAACCTGGCCTTGATTCAAACCCTGACCTCACTGTCATTAAAAAATCAGACTAAATGAGCTTGCTATTAAGCCTGCATGCCTACCGCATGCCCTCTTAAAGTAAACGTATTCGTTTAAGTAGGCGTATTTACCTCGTTCAAGATGACTAACCTACCCTTCTGGTTCTCACTTCAGAAAACTACCTCATGCGACATCCATAAAAAAAATTATATATATATATATATAACATGAAAGAAGACTTTAACATATAAAAAATAAACGCCAAGCCTCCATATTAAATTCTCCATTGTGTCAAAATGTCAAAAGTCAATGCAGCGTTCATGCAAGGAAACACAACCATCTTACCTTCTACACAACAGAATAAATAATGATACAAACATCACATATAAAGAAGAAAAAAACTTGTATGAATTGTAGAAACTTCTTTCTTCCAAACAAGGATCGCGTTTACTTGCATCTCTCTCGGCAGCGCTCGGAACAAAGTGTCATTGTCTTCTTACTTAGCGGTGTGACGCTTGTATTCCTTACTCATAAAGGTACGAGGATGCTCGAAACTAAGGGAAAAAATTAAAAAAATAGCGCGATGCAATCCGCCGAGATGGACAATGAATCAGTGTAGTAAAAAATAGACGTGTGCTGCTTTGTGAAATGAAAAATAAAAACTACCACAACCGATTGCATGGGAATATAAATATATCTCTGAAAGTGTTGAAGCAATTACATTGATTTTTTTTCTCTCCAAAATTATCATACATTATTTTAACATTGAAAAAGGGGTATTTAAAATCCAAACAATGGAGGTGTATGGAATAGCGTGAATTATTACCCCTTTGTAATATTTTAAAGTTTAATGTGTTTTTTTCTTCATACAGGGCGGGACGGAAAAAATTAGATGATCTATGCTGAGGAACTTAATGGACAACGTGTTGAGGTTTGTCTGACGTCCAGTGGAGCTCATCTGAGTGAAATTATCTTCAAAAAGTGTAGTATGAAGTTTGCTTTTATCTATATACTGAATATTTTATTCTGAAAATTGAAAAATGACACCTGAACACGGGAATCGAACCCAAGACCATGACCAGATGACATTTTTTAATTTTCAGAATATGATATCTAGATAGAGTGAATCCTCACTAAAAGCATACATAATAGCTTTGACTATTTGATTCTTAGTGAATATTTACTTTTCAATTAAAGTGTTAATTTTATAGTTACTAATCATCTAATTGTATAGGCCCCATCTGTATAAATGCTGAAATTCAACGTAGGATTACTTTCCAAGTTGATGATACTTTCTTGAAAACTTCTTGTTTAGCTTTTTGTAATCTATTTACAATTGACTGAGATCACGTTTACTTGACGACAACATCATGACAACATCATACTGATGTGAACTCTTGTCGCTTGCTTCTTGTATTCGCCCACGCAGGACCATCGCTTCAATTCGTTCGCGTCGCTGTTCCGAGACTCCCGCACCGCTTGCTTTCATTCACCCCTATCGGGCAGCGCCTTGATATCATCGCCATGGTTACTAATGGAAAACAACGTTGTCATTATCTCGACTCTGTGTTGTCAATCTCCCCTGAAATATAAGACAAGTTTTGCAACGCTGGTTAGTCGAGGTTGCCAGTAGCTCCTTCTTACCTCAGCACACCACCTCTCAACATAAGTGAGAAAGAAGAGATTTGGCAACAGTTAACTGAGCTTTTCTCCATAAGACCTTGCAGTTCCCTCAGAAATAATATTGGGTGTAATAACCTGAATCTCCCCATCACAGGCAAACCAGAAAATATTAAACTTTATTCGCGGGTCCTCTTTTGCGTGTCTTAGGGTTAATATTTATCATTAGTGCTGGTATTAAATAAATCAACTAATTATTACTAAGCGATTGGTGTCTAGGGACACACAACGGAAACCCTACTATTCGTACTCCACACACTTTATCCCTTGTGTGAAACAAGGGCCTAAGCAGTACTACACCTTAGGTCAGTATAATAAACAAGCTACATGTCCCAGTCTCGATTCTCGGCGTAGCCAAAAAATGTTTCATTAGTGAAATAAAGGTTTCATATTTCACGGTGATAAATTAACGATCAGGGGTTGGATGGGGTTCCTGTTATAAATCTAAGTTAGTGTATGACTCGGATGCTGATATAATCAATCGGTCAAAAAGATGCACGTTAAATAGTTCAAACAATAATTTTGACGGCAGTCAATCTTCCATTTAACCTGAAATGTTTGTTATTCGTATCCTGTGAGATTGGTCAACTCCTAAAGAAAAGAAAAGAAAATCAATACATCCTTAAATCTACTAACCTCACAGTAAATCGAACCAGAATCATTCAGAAAGGAATGATTACGATTTGTGGTAGAATATTTGCCAGCGTTTGAAGGCATACCGACTCAACAAACTCGTCCACAACAGAAGTAAACTGTATATTTTTGAGGTTGCTACATTATGAAGAGAGTGTGGTTGGGAAATTAAATAATACATAATACACACAGTCGAGGCTTGGCAGGAAGTTCGAACCCCAACTGGGTATATTTTTGATGCTTTTATTTCCACCATCACTCATGAAACTGTATAAGAGTAATGGATTAAATATCCTACGTCATAGCCGCAACTAAATACTTCAAATTGAAAAATGACACATGAATCGAACCCGGGACCTTTGGCTTAGTAAGTCAATGCTCATACGACGAAGCCATCCAGAGGTCATCCCATACTTAGGGTAGTTATTTACAGATTAGCCTTAAAAGAAGACACCTAGACAAATTAAAATTACTTTTACGTATTCACACGACAGATTATCTGACTTTATTTAACTTCTCATAAATATTATTAACGCCTATTAAATAACACTATAAATGTAGTAAATTGCTGTCAAATTTAGCCTTTTTTTATTTTACAAAAGTTTCTTTCTTGCAAAATCATATTATTAGTATTTAGAAACCCTTTTCCCCATTTGATCAAAATACTTATGTAACTTTATAATATTAATTAGATATTTTCTGACCAGACTTTAATTAGCAATTTATTATTTGGAGAGTAGATCGAAAGCTTTCGCAAACAGCAAATATTCTAATTAATATCCATGTCTTGACGAACATGACCCGAATAAGGTGAGAGGGAAGAGAATTCGAATTAAGGTCCGTATATATACCTTTTATAACAAAAAACTTTTTGGCTAAAACAAATAAAATATTGTTCCATTAGATACGTTTAGCTTAATTTGCTACACATAGTAATCTCAACCGTTGTTGAATATCTGTAGCGCAGGTTGATAAGGAAATATTTTTTAAAGGAGTTTAAAAGTCTTTATTAAAATGCTACTATGTTCATGGTAGATATTCAATAACTCTTGTATTATGTTAAAAACATTAAACTTAATGTATTTAGTAGCTACTTAAGCAATATTTTACGTATTTTGTTATAAAAACGGCAAAAATATTTAACTCAACTCGCGTTCTTTCCCAATAAACTTAACCTACACCTGCACCTGCATATGATGGGTATAAGAAAAATATTTAAGACACATTTATTTCTGAAATCCTTCTGTGTTTTCTAGGGCTGCGTGCTGAAAGTGCACAGGCCGAATTATTCTCTGAGCCCCATATGGAAACACCGCAAGAAATGTATATTTTTCAGAAATTACAAGTAACGTTATTTATCAACCTAACCTAGCCACTATTATAAGAAGTAAGGAGGTTGTTCTCTGTAGATTTATTATTTTATTATAAATTATTGTAAAGCGTAAGGATGCTTTTCCTGTAGTTTTATCATTTTACTATAATTATTGTAAAGGATAAGGGGGTTTACAATACATGTTTGCAATGTTACCACGTTATGCAGTTGTTTTTTCCTGCGCTCTTTTGATATGAGTTTTCTCGCTCTCTGTTTTTTTTAGGTAATCTAAAATTTATCGGGACAGAACACGCATGATCCGTTGTGACCACACGTCAAGGCTAGGTCACCACAAGACATTCACGTGACCTCCTGACAAGTGACAGGTCATCGAATGACAAGGCGAGGTGTTTCCCTGAACCTAATGTTCGCCCTACAGCGCTCCCAATTAATTTGTCATGAGGGTTTGCCAGCACCTGCCAAAAACAGATGGGCGAACGTTTCAGCCTCACGCAGAACGGCCGACATCTTCTGAGGCCGTCTCACCCCACGAATAGCACCTAACTTAAAGTTCATTCACCATAGGAGTGGTGGTAAATGACAGCTAGCAAAAGATGTAAAAACTGTTAAAAGGAAAACATAACTAAAAACAAATTGTTTGTTGTGAAAGTTTTGACTGCCAAAAGTGATAACAAAAATATTAATATAATATGATATTGCAGATCATGTGGTTTGGCATATATATACATGAGCCTAGATCTGGTAGCATTTGCTAGCTGTCACTTACCAACACTTCTACCGTAGACAGCCTATAAGTAATACATTTCAAATAAGATATCGCGTCGTTGTGCAGTTTCCTGCATTCTACTTTTAAAAACAAAACCATCAACCCTTTAAATCCTTACTATAACAATAAAGAGCTTAAAGAGCTCCTCTAAACGGTAACAAAGCGCCTGAATCATCATTGTGAATTCCGACTGAACAGTTAAAATTTGAGATTAAATTTAATTTCAAATATCAATTCTGATCAAAATAAATTACTCAACGGTTTGACTTCCCGACATAACTCAAACTTCTGTTGGACTATTACTTCCACCAACTTAGAAGTAATCGAGAAGATTTACACTTGTTAATATTTAACATCATAATAGGAAACAAAGCAATATTACATTAGAATACTGGTAATTTCTCACTAAATGAATCGGAATTGTTAAAGTTATAACGTATAAACCAACCAAATTAAATTATTTTTATAATTTCTTCAAACAAAAATACGTCTACAAAATATTATCTATAAATTAAACATTATAAACTTTTAAAGTTTAAACAATTGTTGGTAGCCACAAGTGAAATACAATTTATATTTAAACTAAATATTACAAGCAAGAAAAAGAATCAAAAAGTGGCTACCTACTAATAAGCCTAAATTTTACAAAGAGGCTAGCGTCCAAGCGACAAAAGTAAACATTAAGTGTTCCATAAAACAACTTTACTTTTCAAAATAAATCTTCTAGTGATAAATTACTGGCGCCTACACTGAACGATATTAATTACATAATTAACTAAGTGTTCAAACACCCAAACCCATTATAGGTCGATTATATTTAAATATTTAATGAAATATAAAGCGTTTATATTTTGACATCCTGAGACGATTATATCCAAGTCCAGACCAGGACCTCTCGGGGTTGTGTCGGAATTAATAGTCAACCATGTTAGCTGAGCACTAGATTTATATAGGTCTAGTTGATGGAAAGAAAGGGGGGGGGGGGATCTTCATATAAAAAGTATAACGCCACGTTGCGAACACGTGCTAGAAGAATGATTCTCTTGTTAACAAGCGTCATAATCTTGGAACGTCTTCTAGACACGTAGACAGGAAATCTGGTGAGTTGGCAGTTAAACTCGCGTGAGGGCCATCGGTCGGTCGGCTAGGCCAATCAGCATAGGTTTAGATCATCTCATTGAAGTGACTCGTTATGCCCTTTCATACCTTTGTCAGTTTTCACTTCAACATAGAATTCGGTGCGGACTAGTCAGTCATGGAACACGTGTTAAGCCAGAAGATACAATGAGTGAGTAAAGCACATATTTTAGTCATAGTAAGATGCTGTAAATGTTTGATGTTGCAGGATGTTTATATTTATTGCTTATTTGGGGCGGGTAGTAATAATATAATAAGCTAGCAATACTAATATTACAATTCTCCCTCCCCCCTTTCTTGCAGTAAATATGAGAGGAAGGAACATCCATGATCTTGAAGACGGTCCATTGCCTCAGTTAGAGATGCTCTCTGGCCTCTTCATATTCATATTTAGCTTGTGGATGACCTACCCCATCTGTTCTAGTAGTTCCAGCGTCTATCTTCTTCAGAAGAAGCTCTTACCATCTACGTCACATTAAATGATAAAGGGATTCAAAGGAAAGGGAGGTACGACTAGAACCAATGTCAAGGAATTTCTCACAGTTATGCCCATGGCAAAAGGTTGCACACTACTTCACACAGTTAACCACAAAACAATTATAAATATCCATCCACAAGCTAAATATGAATATGAAGAGGCCAGAGTTATATTATTACTACCCGCCCCAAACAAGCAATAACTATAAACATCCTGCAACATCAAACATTTACAGCATCTTACTATGTCTAAAATATGTGCTTTACTCACTCATTGTATCTTCTGGCTTAACACGTGTTCCATGACTGACTAGTCCGCACCGAATTCTATGTTGAAGTGAAGACTGACAAAGGTATGAAAGAGTCCAATTTTAGGTTCCCATAAACCTATAAAGAACTACCCGCATGGTTCCACTTAAATTACCTGAGTAAAACAAAATTGGTTAATTATGTTAGCAATACTTTGATCTTACAACAATTAACCATCAATAGATACGACTTAAGCACCTTTAGTTAGGTACCAGATTAAGGTGGCTCACATGAGCCCTGCGCATCTCGGTGGGGTTTGTAGGAGTTTTTAACCTCACTGACACTGGCGTCAAGAAGGAGTGCACTGACCACGGTCCGCTCCATCTGGGTAAGAGCTTGGCAGTTACTTTGTCAATGGGGAGATTTGGGGGAAACATCTACACATTACAAGGTTACCAACTGCAATGTTCACAGCGACAATACCTCTATTGTAGACTTCCGCAACTCTCCTCTGTGACTTTTTTTCAGATTATGAAAGGCAGCTGAACACCTTTCAGAATAAGAAGGGTAATTAGAGTTCCCAGCGTAGGATCAACATCCCAGACTGCTAGAAGGGGATGGTCTGGTTCTCTACCTAATAATACCGAAGCAGTTGAAGCCCCAATTACCTCGTGTAAGGCTGAATTAGAGACCAAGTTTAAAAAATGTCTAAGTCACGGTCCCAGTGGACTTGAGACTCACTGTGATAGATGGTCAATGCTACCTTAAGATTTCTATTAAATCTTTCAACATGATTTAGGGAGGGGTAATAAGGTATGTGGTAACATGTTTAATGCCCCACCCAAAACACATATCCTTGGAAGATTTTGACCTAAAACAAGGTCCATTATCACTTACGATCTTACGAGGGGCACCAAATAGCGACCAAACTCTAGTAGTTAGAGCGTTTACAGCTGTAGTTTCTTTCGTGTTCCAAAGTGGAATTAAGATGACAAACTTAGAAAATCCATCTACCAAAACCAAAATACTAGTGTTACCCTTAGTGGATCTAGTAATAGGGCCAACAAAGTCTACGAACACTTTCTCTAGGAACGTTGGGTTATATAGGCAAAATGTAACCCAACGCGAGTGTTCTGGGTGGGTTTAGTTTTAAGGCAGGCTTCCCAACTCCTAACCCAATCCCGCACGTCACTATACAGGCTAGGCCAGAAAAAAACTCTTTCGAGATTTTTTGTTGTGTCTTAAGGACTCTCAGGTGGATGACCTCCAAAAATAGAGCCATGAAAATAACTCAATAGCATGGGCCTAATCTTTTGTTGGACAAATATCCTTCTTCTCATGCCACCTTGATCATAGGTAACTACAAGACCTTTGAAAACACCATATTTACCCATATCTTCACCTTTCTCCCACTTTTCAAGGAGTTCAATACAAAAAGTGTCCTCTCTTTGATGTTTTGATATGGACACAAAGGACTCAGGAATAGTACGTATAAACCATGCAGTTTCGAGGTTCTACACACCAATTATATCTAGCCCCTTATTCATCCTCGAAAGGGTATCGGCTACAATATTCTGCTCACTAGAAATATGGTGGGTATTGAATTTGATTGCGAAAGGCGCAAAACCCAAAGGCCTATCTTCCTGTTGCTTGGGTGAGATCACATCCACGCCAAGGCGATACTGTCTGTGAAAGATCAAATTCCCTTGGCTAAAGATATCTGAAAACCTATCTACCCCAAATACGCAAGCGAGACATTCCTTCTCGCAGGTGCTGTACTTCCTTTCAGCCCCAGAAAGTGTTTAACTCGCAAACCAACGCCAAAAACTCCCTCCGGATGAAGCTGAGACAGCACAGTCCCGAGTGAAAGATAAGACGCATCTACCTGTAGCTGAAAAGGAGTGAGAAATCTGGCATCTTGAGCACTTCAGGAGAAACTAAAGACGTCAATATAATATATATAAATATATATATATATTATTTATTTATTATTTATTTCTCTGGTCCTCCCCCCAAAAAATTTAAAACCTTTCCTTTTGAGTGAGATCAAAGGAGAACCAATTTCAGAAAAATGGGGAATAAATTTTGCGTAATACGCTCACATGCCCATGAAACATTGAACACCCTTTATATTCTTAGGCACAGGAGAATCTAAATTGGTTGTATCCGTTCAGGGTCCACCAACAGGCTGCCCTCATAAATAATGTAACCCAAGTACTTGATGGACGTGGGGGGGCCCACGTAACTTTTTCAGGATTCACAGTAAGCCCGGCTTCTCTGAGTTTACTACACAATATGAGCCATATGATCCTCCAGAGTGTAACTATAAATACATATGTCATCAAGATAATTAAAGACGAACTTAAACTTAAATATTCAAAAATGTGATCCAGAACACGATTAAGAGCCTGACCTCCGATAGAATATCCTAAGGGAGCGCGGTTAAACTCGTACACTTGCCACGGAGTGGCAAACGCATTGTATTGTTTAGAGCGTTCAGTAAGCGCACATTGCAGAAAACTGACATTGAGGTCGATCAAGCTATAGAACTTGGATACACCAAGATGTTGGAAAGTAGAATCTACAATAGGCATAGGATAAGGTTCGAATCTAATCTGTTTGTTCACTTTCTATTGTCAATAATGAATCTATGACCCCCAGCCTTATGAGGAATGATGAAGGCGGGACTAGCATATTCTGAATACGCTCCCTACAAATTTGAAGATTAGGGGGGGGGGGGGCGCAATAAATAAGGACCTGATCTTACTGGCATAGGGTCTTCCATAACAATGACGTAAGGTCAGCCATCACATTTACCCCCTTGGGAGTGATAATATCAAACAATTATTCTAAAATCGAACTTACAAACATTTTCTAGCTTGACTAAGAAATGATCGCTAGGCTTGAATTCCTTGCTAAACGCCACCTTAACACGGGGCAAAACCCAAAAGAAACTTCACTTTGAGACAGTTAACAATAACCCTAGAGCGGGCAAGGAAATCAACGCCTAAAATTATATCATAGGGTAAGTCCAAAACAACAAACAATGGGGTTTTAAACGAGAACCTACCAATATTAATTGGAACGCTAACTCTATTACTAGCCACCAAAGAATGACCATTAACAATAGCATAAGCTTTAGGACGAATATTTTCAAAAAACAATATTTTTATAATTTTGAAGATGAGTCAAAAATTAGGAACTAATAAATGAAGCACTTGCCCAAGTGTCTAACAACCCTAAACATACCTGGGAACAAACATAAAGATCAACAATAAGGGAAGGTTGGCATGGATATTTACCTCGCTCGGCAGACCCATGAATCTTACGGCACGCTACTAGTTTCCAAAGGACACCTACTCTGAAAATTCCTTAATTGCTGACATTAGAAATAGCTAATTTTAGACAAGTTCCTGTTCTCCATTTTTCGCGAGCTAGTGTGGTCTGCCCCACAGATTTGGTAACCTGCGCAGGAATACTGCTTCTATATCTCTGCGTATCACTAAAATTCCCAGTATTCAAGCCCACACCTCGATTGGCAACCACAATAGGCTCATTAGCTGCCAAAAACTCGCTTTCAGAGAGTAGTGTACCATCAATAAGGGCAGCAAAGTTATGGAGTTCAGTCATAGAACAAGGTTTACTGGCGAAAACAAAATGGCACCGAGATAAGGGGGACACAGTTTCTAAAATAATGTCTACTACTGGGCGCTCCGAAAGGTTTAACTCTAACACCTCGGCAGCCTCGGAACAATAAAAGGATGAAGCTTCTCAAGGACCCCTCAGGGCGCTGAAAGCATTGGACATAAAACCTACGAAAGTTTTCTCTAGCTCTAGAGGGGACAAGATAATCAGTATGTTTTTTATTTTACTTGTCTCCAACTTCATCCTTGTATTAACCCTTTAGAAAACAGTTGGGTAAAATCTTTCCCAAACACACAGAGCTACAAACTCTTGAGCTGAGCCTATTCCCACTTGACAAACCCTGTATATTTCAATGAGAAATGCAAAAAGTGCAGCGCTATCCTGACCATCACACAACGGTATGCGACTAACAAAATCAGCAAGAATTTGCTGTTTAGATTTGTCACTCAACAAAGTGCGTGACAGGTCAATTGGAGCCTCTGCCCTCACCGGTACTGGCGTGGGATCCACCAATCCCACTCCTTCAACATCGTCAGACGATTCACTCTCCGTCAGTATCCCCAAGAAAATTGTACGAATTCTGGCGACAGTGGTCTCCACGGAACATTGCAGTCCTCTCTTCCCCAGCTCAGAAATAAGGCCTTCTTTGTTGAGTTTATAGACCATTGACCTAGTTAAAACCCCAGAGTCGCTAGCTTTGCTAGCTAATGTTACAGCTATACACAATATATATTACGGGCTTAACGCTCACCATAGAGGTTAAATGGCTATAGTGATCAACCGGAAGTTTAGGGGGCCCTGGTTTGACTACGGGTGAAGATATTTATTATTTTTATTCCTCCTGCTACACAACTAGTAGGTATTTAAGCTCTGCATCTGGGTGTGTATTAGGTGGACATGTTAAGTTTAGTTTGTAAGTCTTATATATAATAGGTGTGTTTAAATTGCACAGTGAATAACCCAATTATATCTCAAACGTAGTCGTTAAAAATTCCTGCAATATATCTTTGACTTACTTCTAAGATATCGTATCTCTAATTTATAATTGAAATGTACACCCGGAAGATCAAGCTTAGTGTGGCTAAGCCAATAAAGATTTTGGCGGCACTTGTAAGAATGAAGGTATTTCTATTTATTTAAAACCAATCGAATATGGGGCTGAAAACCTTCCTTTTATTAACAGTTTTGTTTTGTTAGTATATGCACCGCGTCTTACTATGCATCAGTGCTATCCGAGCATTTACACTAATGGGGTAGGAACAAGGAAAGTCTTGTTTTAGATTAAATGTAGTTGCAATTGCGTGAATATAAGTGAAACAATTTAGTTAAGGCCACCGTCAGTACGGGATTTCCACGTCAATCTCCCCGTCGTTAACAATCCAGTATATTGCAGTAGTGAGACTTTAAACCAGTGGTTATCAAATCCTGTCTTGCGAACCAAATGAGGTTTTCAAGGATGTTGCTGAGGATCGCAGGAGGGCCTCGGTTTTTTTCTAAACTTTATAAAACATTACATTTACAAATACTCAGTCACACTGGAACACAATGAAGAATTACTGCAATAATGACAAAAGCAAAAGTTTAAAAAAAAAGTTTGAAATCCTCCTATAGTCGGAATTTTGGACCCATCTCAAGGACTCAGAAAGTTTAAAAGAGTCTTTTCACTTTTTTGACAATATAGCCTACTCATGTGAGAAAGAATTTTGAGGTTTTGTAACACTCAAGATCCATAGAATGATTCGAGTTGTACTATACCCATACACATAGGACTTCTACTGAAGAGTCCACCAATAAAATGAGGCAGAATCATGGTTGTCATTGAAAAATTCTGTTTTTGTCATGAATTTTTCAACGAGATGTTAGTTTATTTTTCCACACTTAAAAAGTTACTTAAATTTATTCAATTTGGTTGATAACATCCATCGATACAAAAAACAACTCAAAAGAGCTTTCCTCAATAATGAAACAGCCACTGAAATAGTATTTTTGGTGACTTACATTTTGTTTGACTACCATGTTTGTGAAATAATACTGTTTTTGTTATTTTAATTCATTCGGTTACATTAATTTAATAAACACTAATCAGAAAATAAGGCCGGGGAAATTTTATATTTAAGACGCTACCAAAAAGGTTTAGGAAATATTACTGTTTGGTTTCACTTTGTCCCCCACCTATTTAGTTTGTTTTGTTGCAATATTGGGAACAATGTCAAGCCTTAAAATAGGGTCCTTTTCCTTCCACCCCAAAAATATCATGCTTATTTTTTGTTTGGCTCTATTCGAGAGAAGACGACCCAATTTGTTGAGAATAATTCGATTCTATCCCGCGATTTATTAATATTACAATTAATAACAATGAATTAACATTTAGAGTTTTAACTTTAACAGTGTATTTAGTTGTTAATATTAAAGTATGTAATTAAATAGTTTTAAAAAACGTGTGACAGTTAACATTTTAATATAAATATCCTCTAACTCAATTATAGCATGAATACAACATGAGAAAACGAGTTGTGTTGTTCAATGATATTACCCGTTAAGGCGTTTGGCCCTTTTCATTTGGCGTGGAAATGCAGAGCCATGGGAACTAATGGTTATCTTAAATAATTTTTATTGTTTTGCAATTTTTTTTTTCGGAAACGGTTTGTTCAAGAATAGATGCATGTTGATTATGTTACACTTTTTATACACACACCTCCTCTATAATTTTCACAGTGATCAAATATCAATAATTTCGACATTTTTCAATCGAAAACTGCCGGTTTCATAGCAAAAAATAAAAAAATAAAAATGTAACAATTAATAAACATCGATACATTTTCTTAGAAGGGGCGTTGAAAATATTAACATAAAAATGTCACTCATTTTCGAGAAAACTAGTATTCACAAACGTTTAATTTTCCACGACTACAAGCTTTTGTGGTCAAGGCAACGATATTCTAAAACCAAGAAGAGATGATTCCTTATAAATCCCTCACCGGTGGACACGAGGACAAAGGCGTCGTTCTGGTAATGCCTGATTTTCCTGCAACTTGAAGATCAGGACTCAAATCCCAGATGGATATACTGAGGTTTTTATTTCCTTCTCTTCCTCCCTTCAAGTAAGGATACACTCCATATAAAATTCTTCTTTTCTCTATTATATTTTAAGTAGGTATGTCGATAACCCCTACGCGGTAATAAGACGAGGGAAACTCCTCATAAATTATACCACAATACTCAAGCTGCATTTCTAATTCGTTATAAAAATAATATATAGGCCTACTACAACTTAAAGAAGATATAATAAATCTTGCCATCCCTTGAATAACTTAAAATACTAGTTGTCCCCCTTACCCTCCCTAACTCTTTGAAAACACCTTAACGAACGTTGTGAAGAGAAATAACTTTTTTTTTGTCGTCGCTATGAAGTAACGTTTTCCTATGACTTATCTTGGACGTGATGATATCCTACGTTCCTACTGATACGTGCGCGCACATGCGGGGGTCCATACGGAAAATGTGGCAACTCTGTGTGGAAGAAAGAAAAGGAGAGAGTAAAATAGAGAGAGAAAGAGTCAACGGTCGGTTCCTCGACAAGAAACAATGGAATGAAGAGATTTACATAATTACCCGTAGAGTACCTCATACGGCCCAGCGTACGGGACAATCACATAATATGCGCTTACAGTTCATAGAGGTGGGAGGAGGGAGGAAATCAATTGAGTTATAGCGGGGAAGGGGAGAGAAATGAGAGGGGGGATAAAAGCCTACACATCAAAGGTACCAGAAAAATGTTGAGTGAGACCTCACCCTTTCGAGTTTGCATAGTCGTTTTCACAAGTCAATTAAAAGGTAGGCTTATGGTTCTAGTCAAAGCGAGCTATCAGATGCTGTTGAAAATATTCACACAATTAATTTGAAATCACTTACTTTGAGCTGCCTTCGTACAGCTTGGAGCTAAACAAGGAGAACATTAGTTTAAAAAAAAATCGTATATGCTTTGACAGCGACCTTGATCATCAAAACGTCACTCTTTAGACCAGTAGCTTGTCGTGGAATGTTGTTAGAGTAAGAATAGTTAGATTTAACTGTATGCCTACCTGTCAATTAAGGCTAGATTCAAAGTCGGACAAAGTACGCCTCAAGTGTAGTGTTATACTAAATACAAGACGTTACCTAACTATACCGGAATGGTACTGCCCAATTTCAAATGGGAAACTAGCCCATTACATTCGTGTTTTGGTAGGTGTCGTCTTGTATTTAGTATAGCACCACACTTGAGGTGTACTTAGTCTGACGGTTTAAACTGCCCCTATTTCTCACCAGTCAGATAAACCCTCATTGGTCAGATATCAACGGAAATATATATCCCCTAGGTGTTTAGTGCAGAGGCTGCTTATTATTGGTTAAGTGGGAATCAAGTGTACGAGAGCGTATCATATGTTAACTTGAAATCTAAAGAGAAACTTTAGGAGATATTTACACTTCAAATTCAAAGAAAAGTCTTGAGACTAACGATAAGACCATGAAAGTAGCGAGGTCTATTGCTAATAATAATATAAAACTCCCGTCGCATCCCCGTGTAGAGAACTTTATGACCTATAATATGTTCCATCCCTCGTGTCGGAATGTGAATACATCGGACGAAAGGTGAGAGTACTTTACGAAGCTCGCGTGCTTTCTTGATTGGAAGACCGGGATGAGTATAATCCCCCTCCTCACCTCTCTTAGCCCCCCTGTGGTCAGGGATATGCTTGAGGGGTGCCAGTGACTATTCACAACGTAATACAATATAACAACAACCCTTTTAAGTAATTCTCACCTCGGATCGTGTTTATGAGAGAGCGCGCGCGCGACGTATTAAAACAATAACATGGCCTGCTTCCCTTCACGCGGGTTATGGCGTGGTACGTCAAAGAGATCCAGTTGTTTGAATGTTTGTGTGGTCAATTTTCTTGGTTTATTTTAGTATCGCGTCATACTAACCGTTCGGGTTATATGCTTATGTGTTAGGGATGAAAAAGTTTGAATTTTGAGGAAGCGTACCCGCATCTGCGTGGATGAAGCGTAGAAAAACATTTAGATAAAAAATATTTGAGTACGCCAAATCAGAATTTGAATCTTGATCACCCCGTAATTGACAAACCATTCTATTGTGAGAGTGACGTATTGATCACGTGGACACTGAAGCGGGTAGTATATAATTTTGTATTAAGAGGAAAGATAATATGTATCAGTAGAGGGCAGTAATATATATAGTCCAGAGTAGACCGGAGAACTCCAACGTTAGTTACACTTTTGCATTCAACCGCCCAGCGCTGCAGTCGATACTTGAGTTCGATAAGAAAACTACAATCGATATTATTGCTTTATTATTATTATTATTATTATTATTATTATTATTATTATTATTATTATTATTATTATTATTATTAGCACCGCGTCTTACTACTCGTTCGGGTTATATGCACTTATGCTAATGTGTAATGGTAGAGTGATTGTGAGATGAAATGAAGGACCTACAGTTTAACGTGGGATCCGAACCATGGTGGAGGCCTGGCATTCCACACATTGACAAGTTGTGTGTAAGCATATAACCCGAAAGATCAGTGAGAAGCGGTGGGGAAAAAAAGAACATTGAAATTTAAATAATAAAAACACTAACTTCACTCGTATCTCTACTAATTCGGCCAGTTTCATAGGGCCAGTTTCATAGTCAAATTTAGTACGCCTCAAGTGCGCCGCTACACTAAACACAAGACGACGCCTACCTAAACCAGAATGGAATGGGCCGTTCTCGCATAGGAAACTGGCCCATTCCATTCTGGTTTAGGTAGGCGTCGTCATGTACTTAGTGTAGCGCCGCACTTGAGGCGTACTAAATTTGACTATGAAACTGGCCCATAGTCAGACTTAGAACACCTAAAGTGCTAGTCGATACTAAATACAAGACGACACCTACCTAGAACAAAATGGAATGGGCCAGTTTTGTATATGAAACTGACCCATTCCATTTGAGTTTAGGTAGATGATGTCTTGTATTTAGTATAGCACCGCACTTGAGGCGTACTAAGTCTGACTATTAAACTGGCCCTAATTTAAAATTAAATTTCTAAACAATTTGGTTTAGAACCAAGACCTTTTAAAGTCAAGGTCTGAGATTGTTGCAACGATTGTTACAGTATAACATTCTTAGGACCCACTTCGATGGTCACATGATCTAAGACGCTACTTTTGTGTCAGAGTTGTTTTTATATAAAATTGTTTTTCACTTCCTCCACTCATATGTGGGCACACTTCTTTTAAATATAACCTTCCTATCCCCTAAAACCATTGGCGTAGTTAGGACATAAGAGTATAACCCAAAGGGGTACTAAGACGCTGTGCTATATATATAATAGACATTCATAGGAATAACCTTAACAGACATCTATAAAAGTTAAACTTATCTTCTTCCACGTATTCATACATCATTTCATTTTATCTGAAGCTTTAATTTTTGATAGATATTATCAGTACTTTTAAAATAACACCAATAATATAGTTAAATGTTATACATTTTTGACGCAATATTTTTTTAAATATAATTATATATTTTAAAAGGGCCTTTCAATGAAAATTGAACCGTATATTTCAAGCGAGTGACGGGTAGTGGGTGCCGTTTCCACGCTGCGGAAAACAATTAACGAGTTCAATAGCTTTGATATTTCAGGCGTGTGATTGAACACTGTTCCTCAACCTTGACTTGAGAGACCAGAGAGGCACAAGACACCCAGCCCTAGGAATTAATAACTGTAACAAATTATCAATCAATCACCCCGGCTCGCATTGTCCCGGCCCAAACAATAACAATCAGGGAAACTGGCTTCAGACCCACGCGAGGTCGGCCACGTTATTGCTGCTTATTGTTAGTCAATCAACCCTGACGCTGCGGGGGAGCGGCGTTACGTACAGCTTCGTTTTATAATAGTGGCCGGTCAAAAGGGGAACACTTTTTACTTTCTCTAGACCTCTCGAAATGAGAAGTATTGTGATCGTCAAAATCAAACTCGAGATTTTTATAGCTGTTCACGTTTCACGACCCACTGAAACAGAAAAAGTTGTTATCGCAATGCCGTCTGTGTGTGTATCTCGTTTTAAAGGTAAGGGCTTAGAAGGGTCAGGAGAGTAGATTTAAAGGAGAGGGTTAAGAAGGGTGAGGAAAGTAGTTTTAAAGACTCAGATTAAGAAGGGTGAGAAGAGTAGTTTTAAAGAAAAGGGTTAAGAAGAGTTAGGAGAGTAGTTTTAAAGGAGAGGGTTAAGAAGGATGATGAGAATAGTTTTAAAGGAAAGGATTAAGAAGGTCGAGAAGAATAGTTTTAAAGGAAAGGGTTAAGAAGGTCAAGGATAATAGTTTTAAAGGAAAGGATTAAGAAGGTCGAGGAGAATAGTTTTAAAGGAAAGGATTAAGAAGGGTGATGAGAATAGTTTTAAAGGAAAGGATTAAGAAGGTCAAGGAGAATAGTTTTAAAGGAAAGGATTAAGAAGGTCGAGGAGAATAGTTTTAAAGGAAAGGATTAAGAAGGGTGATGAGAATAGTTTTAAAGGAAAGGATTAAGAAGGTCAAGGATAATAGTTTTAAAGGAAAGGATTAAGAAGGTCGAGGAGAATAGTTTTAAAGGAAAGGATTAAGAAGGTCGAGGAGAATAGTTTTAAAGGAAAGGATTAAGAAGGTTGAGGAGAATAGTTTTAAAGGCGGTGCAACTTCATTAACCTGAAAAGGGTACGATAAAAAAACAAATGCTAAATCACTTATGGAAAATTATCCTCGGAGCACCTGGATGAAGTTTAACCTCAATTTTCGCTTACAATTATATTAAATACATCGTAGCCTTAATTTAGACCAAGTGTTCATCTGTGATAGTATCTTAGCGTGGTAAGAAAGCTCTCCATAATTATAGACCCCTAAAATATCTTAGAGCCTGGAAAAGATAACCGAACGGTGGCCGCATGGTCTAAGGCATCATTCTAGCAAAAGAGTGGGCTGCCGATGATGAAGAGATTAAAGTTTATTCCCATTCGCGTGATCTGAGAGTATTATCTCCATTCTCCTTCCACACAAATGCTGGTACACTTAATCTAAAGTCAACCTTCCAAATCCCTAACATATTAGAGTAATTAATACATAGGCGTATAATTTGGACAGGAAGTAAGACTAGGTGCTAAAGAAAAAATTGAAAATATATAAATAAATACCCGCTCTGAGACCAAAATAAAGGTTATGCTAGACATCAAAATAGATACTACTCTCATCAGTAGGCCCACGAATTAAACGTCAAGCTCATACAGTATAGCTTGGTGGAATACGAAGTCAGGGCTTAAATGATGGGGTGTCGTACTAAAGGTGTTTTTGCTAATTGGTTTCCTTATTTGCTTCTACGCAAATACGGATACATTGCCCACCAATTCTACATTACTCATACTAGCCCAGTTAGTGTAATTAAATGCGGATAGCCTGGATGGGCAGTAAGACACAGTGCAAAACTAATAATTGAGATTTGAGTTTCAAATCTTGCTAAGCGCCAGAAAAAGCTACGTCAGAAAGAATATTAGGTTAATAACTCAACAACCTTGAATTTCCTCTTTTATAAGCTTTAGAGACTGGCTCTCTTTAGTGGGGCACACCATGCCGCTATTATAAGAACATGAGAGGTTTGTTTTTTTGTGGAGGGGGCTTAGGACCCCCCCGCAGAGCCACGTAATGGGGTTCAGGGCAATCCGTCCCCAACAATCACTGTGCCTGTCTGCACGAACATGTAAAGCAGGGGGATCACATCCATTTCATTTGACCACGGAGATCGGACAAAAAGAGAGGAGTGTTTTGGTCTCTCCATTCAACAACACGATGTCTGAGACTTGCGCACAGAAGATATTATTGGGCGAGTGTGGTTTGAACCCATGATGTTCTTATATGTTATCAGAATAACCCTACACATGTCACTAAACGCCCAACATAAGTTCTGTTTGGAATTGATAAACCTAAATAGAATTTACGTTGATTGGTGAGCGTATGTATACACCAGGATGGCCACTCAAACTCTAGAAAAAAATTCCATCAGAATTCTTAGTTTACCCGGTAAAAAAAATAATTTTCCCGAGTTTTTAAAAGACTTTTCTTTCAGTTGTGAGACTTTGACCAAATTATTCTAATTTTTTTTTATGTAAATGTGTGCTAAACACGCCACCAAATTTTATTACTTGAGCAAAAATTGTTAGTAATTAGTTACCTATCCAAGATATAAGGGATGGTCTATCCCCAACAAATTTTTGAAATGTGTATGCACCTAAAAGATATTCAAAGTGGTCCTCTCATTTAAATTCCCGACAGGTGGCAAAAATAAAGCACTCTTCCCGAGTTTTTTTTTCCTCGATTCACAAAATTCAAGCATATTTCCTGGTTTTCCTGATCAGTGGCCACCCTTATAGACGCTATTAGGGCTCCCTATATTATAAAAAGGTGGGTGAGGTATTTAAAAAATATATCACAAAAATCACAAAACGTATGAAATGTCTCTGGGATTTTCTACAGTCATAGGAATAAACTTATCCGACAGTTAGAAAAGTTACTAGATCTACTTTCACATATTCAGACGTAAAGTCACGTATCTGCAGCTGTTAAATTTTATAGGTGTTGTCAATACCTATAAAATAACACGCTATCACTGTTGCCCACACACAGAAAAAAACTTTGCTGTTTTCTAAAAGTTTCTTTCTAACAAAATCCCACTTACATGATTTACAATAATCGGTGAATGTATGGACACTATTATGACAGAGTTCCTGCTGTAATAAAATGATATTTGATAAAAGGAATTTAGATGTAGATTTGCACAAAAATCACAATACGTATAAACTCTCATTGAGCCTTTCTACAACCAAGCAAGAATGTTAACGTGAATTAATTTTATCTTCAGAAATATTGATGACTAGTGACGATTTAATTAGATGGTTTAGGTAGTACTGACATTTAACTCATGTCTCGTAAGGTGGGAGTGTAGGAAACGCGAGTTCAGGTTAGTGTGGTTTTTTTTTTCCAGTTTTTATAGTAAAAAATTGTTGTGCCAAAATAAGTAAAATATTGCTTTAGTAGAAACATGGGAGTTTAATTTTCTTCACATGGTGATTTCAACGGTTTTGTCAATAGCATTGCGGATTTAGATGATAAACTTTTTAAATGAAGAGAAAAAGCTGTCATTAAAGTCTATGACATCTTTGAAACATATTCAATAACTGATGAGGTCACCATGTGAAGAAAATTAAACTCTATGTTTCTACTGGAGAGTTATTTTATATATTTTGACCAAAAAAGTTTTGATATAAAAACTTCAAAACCACTTACCTTAGTTCACGTTCCCTTCACTTCCATCATAAAGCTGTGTTAATTCTTATTGAACATTCGTTCACGGAAAAAACGTCAAGAAGTGAATAAGAGTCCACTACACCATTTTAAGTTTTCGGTATTTGTTTCCTGTAACTTTAAAACTTGCCACAGCACAAAGTTTGTAGAGTGTTATTATCGTGTGGTTTTTTTTTGTGTGTGAATAAATAGGCTCTAATATGAGTGTATTGGATATCAGCAAACAATTATAATTAGTTCTAGGACTAAGAATAAAACCTAACCTAAGGCTCTTCATTTACCATTTTATAAAGGAACAAACCAAACCTCACAATAAAAAGTTGTTGGCCTTGCCAGTCAGAGAAAGCAGGAATCTTACATCTATATAGAAGCATACGTACAACCGACTGAGCTAGGGTGTGAGACATGACCGTTACCAGAAACAAAAACTGTGACACGAGCCCAAGGACCTCCTTAGAATACCGTCCCATGTTTAGTCATTATCATTTTTTCTGGCTGGACTATGACTCCCCCGACATCACGCGGTTTGCACAGGATCATGAAGTCATGTGAAAATAAAACATTGATATTTATTCAGGCCAATTATATATTTTTTTAGGCCTCTGTTGTTGGTTCCGCCCTAACAGAGTTCGTTATCTCAATGTTCTTTGGGGCGTGGAATATCAAAAGTTCAATTAAGGTAGAGATATATAAAAGACCCGATCTAGGAACGGCGCGGTTGGTCGTCGCCTTTTAGAGGGGTACTCATTGTTCGAGCGTGGTCTTTCCGTCCTGTCACCCTGCAACCTCACCAAGTTATCATATGTAAGTACCACACCACTAACTTTAATACATTGTTACCATTATTATGTAATTCTTTTTTTGTCTTGAATATATTGTAATACACATTGTTCCACTGACATCTTTTGACGCCCGCCTTGTCCCAACTCCCATCAGGATCGGATCCAACTAGTGTGGAACCCATGACATGCCTCGTGGATTAACCACGCTACCGTCTTCCGTACTAGTTGGACGCATACGCAAGGGTCGTATGACAAATGGTGGCAGCTGATGGGATCCTGTGGGACGTGATGGAATTTTGTGGGATTTGGACTCGGCAGGTGGGATGGATATTGTGGGACTTGGAGACATAAAGTTTGGAGTGCCAATACAGGGATGGTGGGTCAACAATACATCGAGGAACAGGAACTTGTGGTGGCCAGGAATTCACAATGAGGACCCGCAACTTGAAATTGATAGTTTAATTAACAGGAAACGGGGAATAAGACATGACTGACTTCCAAACAGGACGAGACTAAGCAATCATTCCATACTCGGGCCCCGTCATAAGCTACCCTCAGGCCTATTAAAATAACAATTTATGGATTAAGGGGGAGGCTGATAAGAAGCTAAATGCCACGAGTCAATAGGGCCACGTCCCCCGAACTGGTCATGGCCGACCCGGTAGTGGTTCCCTCCATTTTAGCACCTAGCCCCGAATTTGCTCAGTGGATGATTTACATTGAACCTTTTGGTGATGAGGTAGGGCAGAATATCAGTACTTACCTTGAGTCGATCGAACAGGTGGGTCAGCTAGGTAAATGGTCGAATGAAGATAAAATAAGGGTCGCCAAATTTAGATTAAAGGGAGAAGCTTTAAACTATGTGCATACCAACGAAAGAATAAAAGCCATCCAAGAATGGGAAGAGTTCCGAACCGCTCTCAGGGATGCTTTTAGGCGGATCGAGCCAAAGATTCATGCTGTTTACCGACTGTCCAATTGTACCCAGAAGCACGGCGAGACCATTAGAGATTACGCAACCCGACTGAGACTTGTGGGCAGAGGTACCGTTGAACTGGACCCGAGAACCCGGGGAAAATAGAGTCAGGACTAAGGTACTAGAGGAGAGTTTACTTGCTCAGTTCCTAAAGGGGATGAGAACTTCACTACAAAGATTTGTGTTATCTAAGGCCCCCACCAATTTTGAGGAAGCTATTAATATGGCAGAGGCGGAAGAAAGAAATGAGCTCATGGTTGGGAAGACCTCCCAAACCATGGCTTTGGGCCACGAACCCCAGCAGCCTGCCTCGCTCCAGTTTAAACGAAATAAGATAAGGATGAACGATAAGTGTTATACTTGTAACAAAACAGGCCATTTTGCACGTGAATGTAGGCAACCAGTGCGAAACCGTAGGAACCACCCACCCCTGAGAACGTGTTTTAGATGCAACAAGACCGGTCACGTACAAACACAGTGCAAGGTCCCAGTCTGCTACAACTGTAACCGAGTAGGTCACAGAAGCACGGAATGTCGCGCAGGACAATTTAGGCACCTGCCTTTAAACGCGCCCCGCCCCCCTTTCGTTCCCCAGGCAAGGGAGGCAAGTTCCTCGCAAGAAAGCCGTTAGTCCATAGTTTGCAGTTGGGTCCTAGCATAAACATAAAATGTTCTGTTGGGAACAAGCCTTGTAGGATGTTTATTGATTCAGGCTCAACCGTGACGCTTGTTAAGAGGAGTTTTGTACATGGGGTAAAAACTAGATTAGAACCAGCTCCAAATAACTTTAGATTATTTACAGTTACTGGAGATGAGCTGATGATTGAGGGAATGGCATGGATAACTTTCAATATTTTGAACTATCACTACCCCTTTTATTGTGCCGTGTGTGGTGATAATGCTGCTTTTGACACAGAGGTGCTAATAGGGAGCGATTTTATGGTCAAATATGGTGTTGATGTGTGTGTGAGTCAGAAACTTATTAGAGTAGGAGATATTGAGGTCCCCTATGCAGAGAGGTCTAGAGGACCGGCGTTGGGAATAGTAATAGGAGAAAAGTATAGATTGAGAGATGCCAGCTCCCGAGCTCAAAATGGCGGCCCCTCTCAGAGAAATCCGTTGGCACATGAGCCCCTGTTGGGTGTAAATGGGACTGATCACCCCCTTTCCGCCCAACAAATGAGACGCAATGAGTCGACTGGAAAACTGAGACAAAGAGATAACAATGTTCGTACTGCAGACGAATTTTGTCCTTCTCCTGCGCCCCAGATTAAAGCTGCTCGAGACAAGGGTGGACGCACCCGGGATACACCAGCCCAATTAAACGATATTCTCCTTTGCACCAGGAAGGCTATGACTATTCAGCCCCAAACGATTAGTTTTGGTTTTGTAGGACTAGGTGACGCGGAGCTCAGTACTGGCCAAGGCCTGCTAGAACCGGTCGACCTACCATTCCCAGATGTTGAGATTAGCAGTGCTGTATTTGATTTAACTCGAGATAAGTGTGTTCCCGTGCAGATTGTTAATAGGAGCAATGAACAAATTAAGTTGTCCCGAGGGATTGCCCTGGGAAAAATAGAGTCTGTATATAAGTTCCGAGAGTCGCCCCTCCCCGCTGAAGATGAAGATAAATTGGTTGGGCTAGCACTAGACTACCCCCTTATTAAGGAGACCCAGAGTGGATTGGTAAGGCAGGTTAACGCTGGTTCGAGGGAACCAAGCACAAAGGAATCATCTAGAGGAGTAGAGGAGGACATGATAACTAGCCCTATAGATGTAAAAGAGGAGATGACTTATTTCGATTTTGTAGAAAATGCTTGTGAGAGATCAGAACTAGCAAGTTTATTATCCCTTGATCACCTAGGCCCAGAGGAACGCGCTCAGTTAGTACGACTCATAGATTCATATCATGATGTTTTCTTAACCAAGGGTCGAAGATTAGGTTGCACTGATAAGGTGGAGCACTATATTGACACGGGTGATGCGCGCCCTATTTACAGACCCCTTATCGCGTTCCTCACAGTCAAAGACCCGTACTCCAGGAACAAATCAATATAATGTTATCTGAGGACGTGATTGAACCTTCAAATTCCCCGTGGTCGGCTCCTTTAATTTTGGTGGCGCAAAGAAAGACCGACGGTGCTATTAAGTATAGGCCTTGTGTTGACTATAGGGCCTTGAATTCCGTAACCAAAAGAGACGTTTTTCCCTTGCCTAATATTCATGAAACCTTCGATATGTTAGGTGGGTCCCAATATTTTAGTATTATTGATATAGCTAGTGGATATTGGAATGTACCCGTTGCCCTTAAGGATAGGGAAAAAACAGCCTTCTCAACACCAGACCATCATTATCAGTTTCGAAGATTAGCGTTTGGGCTCGTCAACGCACCTAGTACATTTTGCAGGCTCATGACTAATACTTTGACTGGCTTGATAGGAAAAATTTGTTTCTGTTATTTAGATGACGTAATAATATTTTCACAAACCAAGAGTGAGCACCTTCAGCGTTTAGAACAGGTATTAGAAAGGCTAAGGGAAGCCAAACTGACTATTAGGCCCGATAAGTGTAGATTTCTGTTACAAAAGGTGAGATATTTAGGATATGTTGTCACACCAGCGGGGATCGAACCTGACGATTCCAAGGTTGAAGCAATAAAGAAGTACCCCCGTCCAAGAACTGCGAAGGAAATACGTCAGTTCCTAGGACTAGTAGGATTTTACCGGCGCTTCATCCCAAATTATTCTAAGCTGGCTAAGCCACTTACTTCCTTAACGAAGAACGAAGCAAAATTTGTTTGGAAGGACGAGGAAGAAAACTCTTTTGAAACCTTGAGACAGAGTCTTTGTTCAAAACCGGTTCTGAGATACCCTGACTTTAATGAACCCTTTATTGTCACGTGTGACAGTTCAGGGACCGCCATAGGTGGCGTGTTGTCACAGAAAGTTCAAGGCAAGGAACACCCTATATATTTTTTTTCGCGCCAGTTGAACAAAGCGGAGATAAATTACTCCACTACTGAACGGGAGTGTTTGGCCGTTGTGTTTGCTATCAAGAAACTGAGATGTTATCTGTATGGTCGAAAGTTCAAGATTGTGACCGACCACCGGCCTTTAAGGTGGCTCTTATCTCTGAGGGACCCTAGTTCACGCCTCGCTCGGTGGGCTTTGTTGCTTTCGGAACACGACTTTGAGATTGAGCACTCTCCAGGTCGATCTATAAGTCAAGCCGATGCGCTTTCCAGAATACCTGTTCACTCCTTGACCCCTGGCTATGAACCTGTCTGGGATCGAGCACACATACGAGAAGAACAGCGCAAGGACCCTAAACTAACAAATGTCATACGTGTAGCTGAACAGGGAAATAACGGAGGTGACTTTTACTTAGATCAGGAAGGTCTTCTTTACAAACAAAGGAAACCAAATGAGCGAAGAGACCGCCTCGTAGTCCCTGCCTCCATGACTTTTAAGGTTATGAGTACATATCACGATCTCCCCTTTTCAGGCCATCAGGGCGTTGCAAGGACCTATGATCTTGTTCGATCTATGTTCCATTGGGATTGCATGTACAGGGACATAAAACGGTTCTGTCAGGTGTGTGAATCTTGTAATCTAAGAAAAAATCCACCTAATTTGAAACCGGCCCCCTTACAAAGATTTCAAGGCGTTAACGTCCCCTTTCAGCGGGTCAGCATGGATGTGGTAGGCCCCTTAACCCCACAACAAAAGGAAACCGGTACATACTTACCTTTCAGGATGCCTTCAGCAAGTATCCCGAAGCAATTTGTTTACCTGATCAAAAGGCTGAAACTATAGCTAGGGCTTTTGTGACTGAAATCGTTGCTAGGCACGGGGTTCCCCGACAATTACTCACAGATCAGGGGAGCAATTTCACGTCCAAATTAATGAAAGAAGTTTGTTCACTTTTAGGGATACGTAAATTACAGACCACCCTTATCACCCAGCGTGCAATGGATTAGTGGAGAGAAGTCATCAAACTTTTATAGGCATGATATCACATTTTGTTGCTGCTGACCAGAAAGACTGGGATGATTTTGTCCCTTTGCGTTGCTCGCCTATAGGAGTACTCCACACAGTGCTACAGGAGAGAGTCCCTTTTTCCTTGTACATGGTCGAGACATTGAGTTACCCTTTGATGATATTGTGGCCCCTCTGAAAATTGATTACTCATTAGGTGAGAGTTATGCAACTGAGGTGAGACTCAGACTACAGGCCGCTTTCAAGAAAGCACAGGAACAGTTAGCCAAGTCCGCTGACCAAAGAGAAGTGCAATTCAATAAAAGGTCTCGGGAAGTTAGGATACAATTAGGAGATAAAGTTTACCTCCGCAACCATGTTGTCCCGAGAGGGTTAAATAAGAAGTTTGTCGCCAAGTGGACTGGACCATATAGAGTAGTTGAGCAACTTGGTCCCGTTACATTCAATATTAGGGAGATCTATGGAAAAAGGACACAGATTGTTCATGCGAATAGACTAAAAGTCCAGCGAGGTCATGACGTAGCTCGGACAGGGCAGTATGATGCCGACCCTGCAGTCACGAGAGATCCTCAGGCACAGGGCAGAACCCCTTCTAATATTGCTGACTCAGTCCCTGACCATTGGTACCCCGACTTTCAATCAGAACCCCGACCACCACCCCCCCAAGTGCGACAAGTAGAAGACCAAGGAACCCCTTCTATGAATCCAGAGCCGCCAACCCCCCTCCCCGGTATGCTTTGAGAAGCCGAGGACCAGTCCAGAACATTCCTTGGGTTTTGTCTGATAGAGAGATGAGACAGAAACCCCCTGCCTAATACAGAAAGAAGCTTGAGTTAAGGAATAGGCTGAGGATGTGAATGTTATTGCCCAGAACCATGGAGCCCCATGTTAGCTGCGCTATTTAGTGTTACAGAGCCGTGACCATGGAGACATGGCTGCGCAAGATCTTGATTGTCGGCGTTTCCTGTTTCTTCACTGCAACAACCCAGGAACCAACTTTGGACAAAGGGATCGTTTTCGTCGGCAAGGGTATTGTACTCCTCACCAGTGATTTTTGGCATTTGGTAATGGACCTAGATATAGGGTACTATGAGAACGCCGTCGCCACATTTGCTGGGTACTTATCTAACGTGGAGATGTCGAGTAAGGACCCCAATAATGATCCGGCTAGATGGGTCCACAGCATTATAGGGAGAGAGTTGGATGTGTTGACTAGGGAAACTCAGAAGACCCTGACGTTGGTTAAAGGACTTCGCAGGACACTCCAATCTCCTAACAGGTCCACCCGAGGTTTAGTTAATGTAGGCGGAACCATTTTGAAGTATCTTTTTGGAACGTTAGAAAGCAAGGATCTAAGGACAATCAATCGAAAATTGCATAGGTTGGAAGGACAAAATGAGGGAGAATTCTAGGGTCAGTCACGGAGACCTTTTCAGCAACCACCCCGCTTCCCCGACCTATACGTCATCTGAGAGTCAATGTGACGTATGAATAAACCTGATGGTTGCCCCGTCCTAATAATTGTTACGGTTTCATTGCACATTTCATCATTTGTGTCCAAATAATTTTGTGAAAATGTTAATCACAGAAGGTCCTGGAATTCTTTGCGGTGTCATCACTAACGGAAATAAAGAAGGCCGCCCGAGCGCTCCATGATGGAAATGAGGATCAACCCGGAGCTCCAAGATCGAAAGGGATCAGGTTTGACACCCCTCACGATGACTTGTGACCCAGGTAACTCTGTATTGTTCCCTACTTTAATTACTGATTAATTGTCAACTAGCCGTCTAGTTAGCCAAGGATATAATGTTGTTCTCCTTACTAATAAACAGTTCTTTACTTTAAATTGATTAAGAGGGAGGCTAACCAGACACACCCCGTTGTTTAAATGGATGCCGAAACGCTTCATACATTTCTGTATGTTTCTTATTGGGCTAAGAGATGTGTATCTTGAGCCAATAGCAGGTTCTTATATTCAGACCAAGGTTACATTGTAAGAATAATTTCAGATATTGTGTAGAATAAATGTGGTGGAAGGATTAAGGCCGAACGCTAAACGAGCAACCCCAACTTATAGCTGAAGAAAATAAAAGTAAAATAATCATGTAACTATGAAGGAGTTGTAACGTAATTAAAGTAATGAATATCATCAGTGTTATATATATATATATATGTATATGTAAACCAAGATGTATCTAGCTTTGTGTGGAAACTGAAGCAGAAATGATAAATTGTTTTATAATCCTTATTATTAATAACCAATGTGGGTATGATAACATATGATGTAGAGGTTGATTGCTATCCACGTATAAAGGTGTAGATCGTATGATCATTAGTGTAATAAACTTAAGGTTGCAACCTAGAATAAATACAATCTTACTGTTGTGTTAACAATATCTTGTAAATAAAGAAATATTATGTTGTTGTTGTTGAAACTGACATCTGCCCGATACGATTGTAGTCTCAACAATCCAGAAAGGAGTTTGTTCTTGCTCCAGTCAGTCTCTGCAAATGTTTGAGTTTGGACGGCTGTGCTGTTTTGTTGAGCAAGGCCTTGTGGGCAGGTCATCAGGTCAATGCAAAACGTGTTGTTGCCATGTAATAGACAGGTGTTCTGTATAAAATGCTAGAGATGTTAGAAAAAAAAAAATTGTTATATATACATATTAAGTTTGTAAGCCCCCCCCCCCCCCCCTTCTTCAGGCGTGCACTCACTCCTGAACCCATGGACGGAAAATTGAAACTGAAGTTAGTATTGTTTCAATTTTATTTATAGAGATAGACCAGCACCTGGATGAGAGTCACGCGACCAGCCTGCACCAGTCTGGGAGAGCCGAACCTGACCTGTCATTGATGGAATGGCGCACCCCATAACCTTGCTGAGGTGACCCGATTTTGAGAAGGACGTAACCCTGGAGGAATAGTCAATGGGACAAATGATTGTAGACCCATCTATACTAAGGGTCATGCTGTAAGAAGATCGCACGACCAATATTTCGTCGCCAGATTTCCGAACGGTGTCCCCACGGTTTGACCGCCCAATGTGTCGGTTTGGGAGTGTGACTGTATAAATGATATTGGCCTCTCCATGAACTGTGTTGCAGTGAGCTAGGTACGCGCGCAAAACTTTTATGCTTGTCTCCATCCGGGTATTTCAATCTCTATATAATCAAAAGGACCGCATCAGTGTGTAATGAACTAAAGATCTTGAATGACATTGTTGTTAGTAGGATTTGTACCAGGAACTATGAGTGCTATTGAGTTTTAAAAGACAACATGTGTACATTGTGAAAAAAAAAAGTGATCTAATTGTGTAAAGAACACCTGAATTTATAATCTATATTAGTACTAATGGAATTGGTAGTGACATCACATGACCTTTCCCCTGAGAGGAGATTTCTTTCAATATTGTATGGATTTTTTGATCTTTGCTTTAAATTTCCTGGATAAAATTGTCTGTAAACTTAGTTCTCCAAATTAATTCATGTCTTTGAGAGCAATCTCCTGGGTAGTTAGTTTGTGAGTGATGATGATTGTCTTGTGTATAGAATTATGATTTGTGATGCAATGTTAACTCCCAAAAGATATTCTTGTTTTCTTAGCTAGGAAACGCAACTTTTATATTGTTATCAAAATGTTGTGCCAACAATGATATAGCGCATTTACTCAACAAGACCAGATAACAGTAAAATTATATATGATTTCTGGATATTACTTGTTCTCAGAAATTTAATGTTGTAGAATTTATACTATTATATGAAATATTGTGAGTCTGTTTGAACAAATTCTGAAAGTTACGGATGAATTAGTTAAATCGCATTTTATTACGGTCCAGTAAAGATTAAAAGGCAGTGCTCTAATTTGTTATCATGAACCACTGATTTAATACATCGGACTTGAGTGATATCAACCCACCGGATATCATATATGTTGTTCCCTTGTATAAAATCTTGGGCTGACTAACCTTGTTCATGTATAATGTAAACAGACAAACTATATTGACAGTGATGACCTGTTCAAATATTAGATAAGATACATTTACTATGAGTATGCTACTGCTTATACAAGGACCCGTAAATAAGCTGATAGCTGGTGTTTCAAGACCAAAAGACTGTTGTATTAATTAAAAAAAAAAAAAAAATCTGCTTCTCTTTTATGTAACAATTAGAAGAATTATATTAATGTACTCCTTGTAATTTCACTTAATTCTAACCTAGAAGTTTTGTGTTGATTAAATGTTATTTCATGATGTTGTAACATGTGGAAACTGTTTGGTTCTCTTAAAATGTAAGTGGTGTTGTACGCTCAATGTAATTCCATCATAGTGTTAACAATTGCTTATTTCCATGTCTAACGAATCGCAACTTTTGAAAAAAGTTCTATCGAGATAGAAACTTTTTCAAAAAGAAGGGTGCATTGTGACACGAGCCAAGGACCTCCTTAGAATACCGTCCCATGTTTAGTCATTATCATTTTTTCTGGCTGGACTATGACTCCCCCGACATCACGCGGTTTGCACAGGATCATGAAGTCATGTGAAAATAAAACATTGATATTTATTCAGGCCAATTATATATTTTTTTAGGCCTCTGTTGTTGGTTCCGCCCTAACAGAGTTCGTTATCTCAATGTTCTTTGGGGCGTGGAATATCAAAAGTTCAATTAAGGTAGAGATATATAAAAGACCCGATCTAGGAACGGCGCGGTTGGTCGTCGCCTTTTAGAGGGGTACTCATTGTTCGAGCGTGGTCTTTCCGTCCTGTCACCCTGCAACCTCACCAAGTTATCATATGTAAGTACCACACCACTAACTTTAATACATTGTTACCATTATTATGTAATTCTTTTTTTGTCTTGAATATATTGTAATACACATTGTTCCACTGACATCTTTTGACGCCCGCCTTGTCCCAACTCCCATCAGGATCGGATCCAACTAGTGTGGAACCCATGACATGCCTCGTGGATTAACCACGCTACCGTCTTCCGTACTAGTTGGACGCATACGCAAGGGTCGTATGACAAAACCTAATTCGTAAATTTGCATTAACTTCACAAGTATTTCACATCATGCTAAACGTCACCGCTGAAATGCGCGAAATTCTTAATCTAAAAAGAAACAAGACTTGTTTTAGAAACGGTGCGGCACCGCGGTGGTCTTTGCTTTCATGGCGAAAGCAACAGATGTACCTCATCTCTCAACGTATCGCGTGTTCTTCAACACCTTGATTTTACAGTCTTTCAGATAACCATAAGTGACAGGGCCCCATCAACCCTTTATGGTCACGGACCTCAAAGAATGGGGGAGGTGGGTTGGGGGAACTGCAACCAATGAAATCCGCACGCATGGAGGAGATAGACTTCAAACCAGAGCAATCTGAGTGGCAGATTATATGTTCTCGGGTGTTGGGGTGGTGAGGGTATAGGGGGTGAGGACTCCTCGTTGCATTAAACCCGGAGACAGGTGAAGATCGTGTCTGCGTGTGTGGAGCGGACAGGTTTTTGTTACCGGGTATTCAAAACCTAGGCGCCTATGCTCGGGTCACGGCTTGTAATTTGTTCGGATCTATAAACGGGTTCTTCGAGACTGGCGGCGTGGTGTAGTTTATGAGAGACATGGTGGAGGCGTCGTCGGGTGAGCCTCGTTGATCGGCGGATGATCCTCGAAGCCGCCGGCTGTTGGAATACCAGCCGTACTGTGAATGGTATTTACCGAGATAGACGAGAGGACCAACATAACATATGGTGCCGAGTTCAATGCGTGGGTGTCTCTAATAGAATCGGCTCTTGGCACGGGAGTTCAGAGTGTGATCTCAGACACTCACCAAGGGTCGATTTAACCGATTAGTGGTTTTTCATCCTTAATATAGATGGATCAATATTGATTTAGTTTGTCTCAATTAATTTGAGAAGTATTTTTAATTTTGAGTCTAATAGGAGCGTGTGTTCACGTGATATATGGCTTCAGACTCACATTTTACTGTATTTCTGGTTAGAGGGAGTTTGATGTACAATACTTAGACGGGTGCAATGGGGGTGGAGGATCTTATGTTTGATTTAACAGTGTGGTTTCCCCATATAATTTCTAAGCTAATTTGGGTGCGTTTATCCTCAAACACCCTCCAACCCACCAAACCTTTGATTATATCGTCAATAGCCATGGCTTTTAACGAAATAATTTAATAAATAATAAGATTGTATCTGCATCACTATGGCTCCACCCATCCTCTTAATATAGTGGTTCTAATGCCAGGCTTATAATCTAGAAGTCCTGGGTTCGATTCCTAGCAGTACCATAGATATTTTTCCTGATGGGAGATTGTTCTTATGGTTCCTATGATCTGGTAATTTAGACTTCAGTTATGTTAAATATTTCTAGTGGTACCACATCATAATAATAATCATCATCATTATATCATCACATCGGGACAAAGTAACCGCATCTACATGGTGCCCCGACCTCAGAAGACTGTTCCAATATCCACTACTGCCAGTAGAAGAGTCGAGGAATGTCTACTCTGGTGGCATACGCTAAATAAAACTAAGGCACCTATTTTTTTTTATCAAGGTGTTTTGATGAATAAATGTATGTCGCTTGGTCCGAGTGTTTGGTATACCTATACAAACATTGAATATCTGTCAAAGTGTCCTATAATTTAGTGACAACTTTTTCTCTTCATTTAAAAAATTTCTCATCAAATGCTTATATGTTCATAACATATATTCAACAACAGTTGATATTACCATGTGAAGAAAATTTAACTACCTTTATACTAAAGCAATATTTGATTTATTTTCGCAAAAAATATGTTTTGCTATAAAAACTACAAAAACACTTCCATTTTCTTGCGTTCCCACTCCAGACGCGTTACCAATTTAACTAAGTAGTCGAGCTTTGAAGGGTCGATCAAATCAGAATTTTGGTTAATTCTGTATTAAAATATTCACTATACTTATGAACAAAAAGTAATAAGTATATGCGTGTAAAAAGTGGTGCCATCTTGTGATGAAAAAGTGATCTCATTATACATACACTTTTTATTCAGATAATATATATATAATAAACAATAACAAAAAAATTGTAAATATAATAAAAAAGGGGCTGTTTTGGCTAAAATATACAGCTTAGTCCTAATCAAACATTTCCATAAAAACACAAAAGGGAAGAACTTTTTTTTTCTAAAGAAAGAAAACATTTGTCACAGTGAGTACCAGCCTAACGTCCGTCAACACGTGGAAGGGGAGGAGGTGGGTGGATAGGATAGCAACCAAAACTAAGAGGTTTTCTTAATGGGACAATTTGATACAAGGGAGAGGGATAATTAGTTAAGTTTGTGTTTCACGGATTAAGTTACGACGGTCAAAAATACATAATTAGAACCGTAACTCACTTAGTCAATAAAAATAGTAGGAGGAAGATGACTCTTATTTTATGAGTGGATGATGATAAAGATTTACAAGAGCCATCAGGAATGAAAGTTCACAGACCATTTTAAATCTTCTATCCGCCGAACTTGTGTCGACATTTACTTTTTGTAGGAAGACACTGAATTATTTGTTTTAATGTTTTATTGCTACACATTTTATTGACCGTTAGGACCATCCAGTGCTTAAATTAAACTTCTAGTGCAGGATGAGAAAATATAACTTAAAATAATAATAATAATAATTTGGAAAAAGTACCAGTAAATTCGGGTCTCAAGGTGAGAAAAAGGGGAAATTTTATGTAATGAAGAAATATTTGACTTAAGAACGGGTGGGTGGATTAAGAGCACAGGGTGAGGAAACCGAAATTTAAAGTAATGTACAGATACTATACCGGATAAATAATGGGTAAATCAAGTGTAGGATAATATACCAATATTTGCCTTAAAAGCTAATGGGAAAATTAAGACATCAGGGTGAGGATATTTAAAGTAATGCGCTAATTTTATTCTGGAGAAAGGATGGGTAAATTAAGAGCACAAGGTGAGGAAATGAAATTTAAAGTAATGTACCATTACTAGCCTGGAGAAAGGATGGGTAAATCTTTTATGAAACTAACGTCCATTTCACTCGTTCAGAATTAAAAATAAATCCCCTACCCCTAAGATCAAAATTGAGCGTATCATTCTGACACCAGCAGATACTTTTATATTCTATGACCCATGTGTGTTATTGATGTTTATGACAGTTGGATCACTAGAGTTCGGGACCTGTTTATTATACTAGAATCAATATGTCCTGAATGATATCATACCACTGAAGCTGTGGGCACGCTGACAAAGGTGTGAATATCGTTTCATCCAGGTTGTCAGTGATAAGGTCAGGGTTCGAATCTATGCGGGATAGATATTTTTACTTCCCGCAAATGCAGGTACACTTCCTCTATATTATACCTTCCTTATACTTATTCCGTTTGTGTGGATGTGCGGTTACCCATCTATCTAATATTTATTTTTTAATGCATATAACGCGAGGTGGTAATAAGGCGCAGTGCTAAAAAATGCAGTATCACTATACAATTTCTAAGAATTTTGTTTTATAACCTTGGAGTTATTTGAATAAAAAAATATTATAAATAGATACAAAAATAAAACAAAATATTTATCAACAAAAAGGATTGAATCCATACAATAATGCAATAGATTTGTATGTGGACCAATTAATACATCGTAAAATCGGCAGCCCAAAAGTAAAGTCTTTGAGAGATGTATACAGTACATTCATATATCAAAGAGGTTAATGAGGCAAGTTGACAACATTGTAAGTTAAAAACTGGATTGTTACGTTATGTTACGTCTCAGGATAATGGAACAAGGCTATAAATACGGTAGAATGATAATGTTTCTATCTGGCCTCGTTTCTCAACACACACGCCTTGGACTAGACTTTTAACAAACTAGTACTCTCTTCCTTTAATTTCCTTATACTTTTACTAAACTATTCCTCTAGAGCTTGTGTGTCCTAATATTTTTACTAAACTACTCCTCTAGTGTTAGTGTGTCCGTTTACTTTTATTAAACTACTCCTCTAACCTTGTGTGTCCTAATACTTTTACTAAACTACTCCTCTAATCTTGTGTGTCCTAATACTTTTATTAAACTACTCCTCTAATCTTGTGTGTCCTAATACTTTTACTGAACTACTCCTCTAATCTTGTGTGTCCTAATACTTTTATTAAACTACTTTTCTAATCTTGTGTGTCCTAATACTTTTATTAAACTACTCCTCTAATCTTTTGTGTCCGTTTACTTTTATTAAACTACTCCTCTAACCTTGTGTGTCCTAATACTTTTACTGAACTACTCCTCTAACCTTGTGTGTCCTAATACTTTTAATGAACTACTCCTCTAATATTGTGTGTCCTAATACTTTTACTGAACTACTACTCTAATCTTGTGTGTCCTAATACTTCTACTGAACTACTCTTCTAATCTTGTGTGTCCTAATACTTTTATTAAACTACTCTTCTAATCTTGTGTGTCCTAAAACTTTAATTAAACTACTCCTCTAATCTTGTGTGTCCTAATACTTTTACTGAACTACTCCTCTAATCTTGTGTGTCCTAATACTTTTACTGAACTACTCCTCTAATCTTGTGTGTCCTAATACTTTTACTGAACTACTCCTCTAATCTTGTGAGTCCTAATACTTTTACTGAACTACTCCTCTAATCTTGTGTGTCCTAATACTTTTACTAAACTACTCCTCTAATCTTGTGTGTCCTAATACTTTTACTGAACTACTCCTTTAATCTTGTGTGTCCTAATACTTTTACTGAACTACTACTATAATCTTGTGAGTCCTAATACTTTTACTAAACTACTCCTCTAATCTTGTGTGTCCTAATACTTTTATTAAACTACTCCTCTAATCTTGTGAGTCCTAATACTTTTACTGAACTACTCCTCTAATCTTGTGTGTCCTAATACTTTTACTAAACTACTCCTCTAATCTTGTGTGTCCTAATACTTTTACTAAACTACTCCTCTAATTCTAGTGTGTCCCGGTACCTGTACCAAACTATTCCCCTCTTATTATAGTCTCCTGATACTTGTTCGAAACTCCTCTATTAATATAGTCTACAGATACTTATACCAAACAGCTTGTCTGTAGTAGTTTCTTTATACTTTTAACAAACGCCCCCTTTCTTATTATGGTCTCCTGATACTTGTTACAAGCTCCTCCTCCACTAATATAGTATCTAATTACTTATACAAAACAGCTCCTCTCTAGCTATATATATATAGTCTCTTGATACTTGTATCCAAAAATCCCTTCTTATTATAGTATTCTGATAATTGTTCCAGACAAGCATTAGTCCTCTCATAGCATAGTCTCCTAATACTTGTACCTCCTAGCTATTCCTCTCTTACTAGTTTCCTGACTATCATCGAGCTGCTATACATACATATACCTCAAGTATCACACCCATCTTAGTTGTTTTTCATACTTATTTTAAAATTTTCCGTGGCCATGACGCAAATGTTATTAAATGAGAATGCTTCGGAAGCTATAAAAATATTTGTCTGTAGCATAGATTAAGTAGCGACTATCAATTCATTATATATAAATACTTATCTATTGATCAAAAAAATCTTAGTATATCTACTTTAAGTCACCCAAACATCCTTTGGCATTTTCTTAAATACTGTCACTTTTGACCGATGGTGTTAGTTTTGTGATAAATTGAATGCCTTTATGTCATTGTTAGCTATTTTCTACTAATGTATTATAAAATAAATAGAATAGGCTTCTAGTATAAACTTTTAATGAGATAGTACAGAATGTGGAGGCTATAATTAATCCAAAAAGCTCCACCATCGTTTTATTTTAGCCACAGGGATAGTGATTAAACTTAATGTAGCTCTTTAAGGAAAAAACCTTCCCCAGCGTAGTCAATAGGGATTGAGACCCTCCTCGGTGGCGTAGTTGGCTAACGCGCTTGTCGTGTTGAGCTCGACTGCCGAGGACGGGGAGATCGAGGTTCGAATCTCGGTCGGGTGAACTGGGGGGGGGGGGGGTCCTAAATGGTTTTCCACTCTCCCTCCACGCGAATGCGGGCTCACTTCCTCTAATTCAACCTTCTCAATTCCTAAATTCATTAACGTAATTAGTACTTAAAGCGTATAACCGAACGGGTAGTAAGACGCGGTGATTAATATTATTATTATTATTATTATTATTATTATTATTATTATTATTATTATTATTATTATTATTATTATTATAGGGATTGAGACTAGCTTCTTTTGTCAAAGTTCTTTAATTGACATATGAGATTCAATTAACCCTGTGGCTTAGTGCTGAGGGACTGCACGTCTAGGGGGTTACGTTCGATACCAGACCAGTTCTAAAATAGCTTGATATGTCTAGATTCGTGTTACCCTAATAGGAGTTAGGTGTTTTGGCCTAAATTAAACTAATTTATTCGTCGGATATTGATTTTGTTAATTTTTGACTTATTTGGCTACACTTTATTAAAAAAAATTGATTTAATATATTGTTTAACCTTTTTAACCTCTTTACCCTAAAATATTTATCCCTGTCAAAGCCGGGTACTTCATGGAAAAATGTTTAAATTGTTTAAATCGATAAAAAAAAATAAAGCTATAAAGTGTAAAATGTGTAAAAAAAATGTATAAAGGATAAAATTAATAAACAGATTTAAACGTGCCAAGTGGGAAAAAAGGTTAAAAAATGGCAAAATGGCAAAAAGAGTTAAAAGGTTAAAAAGAACAAATAGTTAGAAAAGAATAAAAGGGATAAACAGGGCAAAAAGTCGAATCGAATGTGGCTGCGTTATTTGATAGCTCGTGATCTTAATTGATCACTCATATGTATCTGATAATCTCCACAAGTCCATCACAGACTCTGCCTTAAAATATGAGTGAAGAATGATCCTGGGCACGGGACTATTCCTAGATAGCTCAGTGGTTATTGACGTACAAAGTCAAGGGTCCCGAGTTCTATTCCTGTGTCTAAGCTTTCAATTTAAAGACTATGATATTTAGAGGCGGTAATAGCCGTAATTAACCAATATTATACCTTGGTTGTTTAATCCATCAGAGTTATACATAGATTGAAGAGCTGCAAAATTGGCACTCGGCCAAATGTTTGGTTTTAAAGGGGATAGATCATAATTTAAAATAGCCTTAAATGTTAAACCCGCACCAGTGATCACAAGGATCATGGCGTTACGTTCGTGATAGTTTGGATTTTTACTGACGGAGAGGCCGAGGTTCGAATATCTATGAACTTGGATTTCCACATGTGATTGATCAGTGTGAATACTAGTCTACCTCTAATTTATCTAAGCTCGCTTACGTTAAGTCAAGTATATATATATATATATATACAATATAATATCTATATGTGTATATTATTTTATTTATGCTATTTGGTGGAGTGTTCCTTTAACAATATTATTTTGTTACACAAATCTTACGAGTTTTGATTAAATGTGTCAATTTTTAGACAAAGGAGGGAGAAAGTCTGTGCGGTGCACGCACGACAGTTTTTTATATAGCAAATCTTAGTTCATCTGCAAAATTAACAGTTTATTCACCCAATACACTTAAAATAGTTTGACTTCAATAAAAGACGCATTTACCTACAGCGAAGCTTCCTATGATTACGAGTGTCACCGTCTACTGCCGACGTGGTGGGCCCCACGACCAAAACACAAACACCAATTTAAATAAATTGGTGTCGGGACAAGTTGAATTCGTTTCGATCAGGGATCAATCTAGTAGGTAAGTAGCTCCGCGCAAGATAGAGATATGGTCCCACGCTATATCGCGTTCCTCCGCGGGGCGAAGGTAATATAGACCAGAGGTTGACGACCGTTTAGGGATTCTCTCTGCTACGATTGTCTGACAGAGTGGGAGTGAAGGGAACGGTAGCTAAGAGCAGTGTTTTTACCATTTTTATGTAAAAAAAAACTTTTTTTTTGTTAAGATAAATCATATAATTCTACAGTTGAAACATAAAGTTTAATTTTCTTCACGTGGTGAACTCTACAATTCTTGAATAAATGTTAAGGGGGTCCTAAAATTTGATTACATCTTCTTCTCTCCATTAAAAAAAAAGTCATCTAATGCAAATATGCTCTTAACAAATATTCAAGAACTGTTGAGGTCACCATGTGAAGAAAATTCAATTCAATGCTTCTTCTATTGGATGTTCTATTTGATTTATTTTGGTAAAATAAAAAATGTTTTGCTATTAAAAAGACTTCCCTTAGCCTTTGTTGCCTACACTCCCACCTTAAGGGTGTTAGCGCGATGGATTGAATTGTTTATATTATTTTATGTTTGTTGTGAAATAATGTGTACTATCTGGATCAACAAACTTTTGTTCTAAAATTAAACATTTTTAAGGACCTACTCTGATAATGTATTTGTTATGTAAAAATACTACCATATGTATTGAAGTTTTAATGATTTCTCATTAAAACCTCAATAAACTTAAACGTACACGCCAAAGTGATATTTGTAACAATGAAACTTTAATCTTAAGTCCACATAAGCATGTTTCTCAAAATTAAAGTTCGATAATCGAAAACGTCCAAGAGTTTTACCAACAACAACAAAAAGTTGAAAATAATTAAAAACTTGTTTAAACACATTTAAGTTGAAGGCGAAAATAACGCTAGTTAATATAATTAGTTTAACATTTTTTGTAACTAAAATCATTTTCTGGCAAATTTAGATTAAATTTCTCTTCTGTAGATACGTTTATTAATTATTTTTTTTACAAATATAAATATCAACAGTTATTGAATATTTGTCATTTTTCATTTATCTGAGAGATCTAATATTTTAAGCTTTCATTTAAATTTTTTCGAACTAACAAGAGTTCTAGTATTTTTACTAGATTTTGCAAAATTCCCTGGTGTTTTTAATGTTCTCCAGGTGCGTGGCAAACCTAGTTTTACTTTTTTATTAACGCCGCATCTTACTACCCGTTCGGCTTATAGCTTATTATTATGTACTAATTACGCTAATTGTCTTAGGGTCTAAGCCTATATATTTAGACTTAGTGTACCCTTAGTTTCTTGAGACGGGGAGGGGGGAGAATGTAAAACCACTTTGTAAAAACCACCCTTATTAAACTCGATTGAGATTCGGACAACAATCTCCTCGTCATCGGCAGTATAGTTTAATGCTTAGAGCATACAGCCATCGAAGCAGGTTTGTATTTTATTGATATTCACCGAATAAGGGGAAGGGATTGGAGTTTTATAAAATTCATAGTACCTACCCAACCATGTTTTTAAAAATACCTTTAATATATATATTTTTAATAACTCCCATCTTCTGTTACGAGGCTTCCTCATGAGCTATTTTGAAAAGGACTTAACTTTGCCGCTCTCCCCCCCCAAATATTTGGTATGACCCTGAAAGTCTCCCTAACACACCACACGTGTCCCCATTTCCCTCTTGGGAACGACACTATGGAAAGTATTCTTACGCCAATTCGAGAGGACACGATAAAGTGCTCCAATCATTAGTCGGTGGCCCTCGATTGAGTCTTCTTTAATCTCCTCCGGTGGGCGCGAGCCCGCAACATTCCCCCATAAGTTAACGCCACCGCCGGGCTAATTATTGAGGAGCCGGGTTGCGCAATCTCTCTAGAGGAATGCGCGCAGGCCCGCCCTCTCCAAAAGTAAGGGGGAACAATTACCGACTAACGTGTTGAAGAGGTCTTGGTTCACTGCCTAGAAAAGAGGGGTGGGGGTAGGAGGTACTTAAGATAGGTAATTAGCTCGTCCTCTTCATCGAAAGGTTAGAAGAGATGATTTCAGACGTTGGGGACCTTGAATTAATCTCAGGTGTAGGTACAGTCACGGTTTTAAAAATAAAAGGGGACGTTTTACAGTGGAACTTTGACTGAAAAGGTGATCATATTTTGTAACCAGTATTGCATTCATTTTTAACTAATATTTTCAACTACCTGACTATCGGTGACTTATTATAACTTGATTCAAGAACCAACTCCACAACTAGAACACAAAACAGTAATTTACCAATTAGGGAAAAGAAAACATTATCAATTTAAAAGTTTTAAATTTTAAGCCCTTTTAGGGAATTGAATCTGGAAACTCTAGACCAGTGGTTCCTAAAACTTTGCCGTAGCCCTTTTAGACCAAATCACCGCTTCCAGCTCTTAATGAAAAACAAAAATTAAAACAAATATATATTATATTGTTAAGTATATACATCGTTCCAAATTTTAATAGCGCTTTAATGGTAAGACAAAATCGGTTTAAATTAGTTAATTAGACCTACTATGATAAAAAATGTTTTATGATTACTAAAACTAGGTGGTTCGTCACGTACCGCCTGAATGGCTTAGCGTGCCCCTAGGGGTAGGCTACTCTTATCACAGTTCGAGAATGTGCAGCCACTTCATCTAAAACTAGGCGTATCTAATATGTGTATGACTTGTTGGGGACAAGCTGCCGTCACGTGACCGCCCAAATTGTGAGCAGCCGTATTTTTGTTGAATGAAGTGGTGCACATTCACAGTGGAGCCACTACATATACTTCTCGTGAGGTTATGTCTATACTCGTGTTACCTAATGCCACCACGTGTTCTCACAATTTCTGCGACTGCACATATTTCGTGAGCCGTGAGTAGGTTGAAGTCGCGTGAGTGGACAAGTCGTGTTGTTTTGTCGGTTGTCAGAATGGTGAAGATAATCAATTATGGAGGAAATACTTATTGAAAAAGTGAGTTCTACAGCTTATCTTTACGATGCCAAGTCACGAGATTATTTAAAGACGATTTAAGAACTTAAATTCGTCTTTCGCCAACCTAAAGTACATTTTATATCAACTTGGATGTTCTTGAAATTCCTTAAAGAAGTTATTAAAATCACCCTTTTCCTTCCTTTTTCAAATAGATTATACGCTCCCACACCATTTTACTATGCCACTGTATTAGCCGCAAATACTTAAAAAATATTTTTCAACCCCTCTTCAAACTCGGATGAACTGCTTGATCCACTTAAGGTACGGCAGAAGGGAGCGCGAGTAATTTTACAGTTTTTATAGCATTACATTTTTTTTGGTCAAGATAAATCAAATATTTCTCCAGTAGCAACATAGAGTTTAGTTTTCTGCACATGCTAATATAAACAGATCTTGAATATCTATCAAGAGTGTCCTGTAATTTTGTCAAAACTTTTCTTTTTATTTAAAAAGTTTTTACAAAATTCCAGGACAACTTTGACAGATATTCAAGATCTGTTTATATTAGCATGTAAAGAAAACTAAACTCTATGTTGCTACTGGAGAAATATTTGATTTATTTTGGCCAAAAAATTTCAATTCTATAAAAACTGTAAAAACACTTGTGGTCCCTTCTGCCGCACCCTAACAACTTCCTTTTAGATGCCCAAAAAAAAAAAATCGGAAAAGTGAAAACGAAACGAAAGCGCATGTAGTGAGTCCATACAGCACGTCGCGTCTTATCTTTACTATGTGCGTTCACATGAGCTCGCCTGACGTGATGGCAGTGTGTGTGTGTGTGTGTGTGTGTGTGTGTCCACAGACACCTTTAACCCTCGTGGCAAAATAATATAGCTCCCGGTGACCTGGAGGTCTAGGGGTAAGGTGTGAGACTTCTATGCTGGCGTCCGGGTTCAATCCTCGGTCCCGGAAAATATTTATCTGATTGTCAAACCCTTCCTTCACCTCTGACAAGACGTGTATTAATCCGAACTTGTGAATGTGTGGAATGCCAGGTCTCCACCGTGGCTTGGATTCTACGTTAAACTGTAGGTCCTCCATTTCATCTCACAATCACCCAACCATTACACATTAGCGTTAGTGCGTATAACCGAACGGGTAGTAAGACGCGGTGCTAATTATAATAAAGCTCCTAAGTTTGAGTGAGCATAATTATTTCGTGTTAATAACTTGAGTTTTTTTTAAAATTATAACGTTTAACACTATGATTATCAACAGCTGAACTAAGGAGTAAGGATGAAAAAGATCGTTTTAGATTAAGTGCACTCGAATTAGCGTAGATAAATGGATGGAATAAAAGTGATAAATCATATGTTTAAAACCAACCCATGTTGACCCACCCGAGATTTAAAAACTAGACCTCCTCTTCACTGGAAATCCCGTTTATTGCGAGACTTTAGCCTTAGACCATGCGAGCATCAGTTCGGAAACAAGGTTAGTAAGTTGTGTTCATATATAACATTATCTTTAGAACGTGCCCGTAGTTTTATCTACAAAGTATTTACTATTATGTGCTTTAAACATGAGTTAAATTTCTTAGCAATGACTTGAATTAAGTTTTTTAAAGTTAAACATTTAATTGTTCGCATAAATAAGTCCATAGTTCTTGGTGAGGGAGCTCGAATAGTGATCTAGATAATCTCGATCTATCAAAGGAGGCGTTAAAGGTAGTTTAATATTCGTGCAAGAATTCGTATAGTATTTTTTTTTAACTTCTGAAAAATGGGGTTGGTTAAGTTAGTTTGTAATCCATGTGCTTCGTTTGAAAAGTACAAGCTAAATCTCCTAATTTATATTTAATTTTTTTAAAAAAGCACCAAATAAAAATTAATAAATGTATTGAATAGCTAAATAAATTACAAGACTACTTTGAGACTTAATGGTCGAACAATGTTTGACTATTTATTTACGTAGACATCTATTTATTTATATATTCACTACTCAGGATTAACGCCCTATTTTAGTATACTAACAGCACACTCGCGGTAAAAGTTAGACATCTTAATGAGATACTTCTTTTTTTAAGAGCCCGTCTTACCCCATGGATAACACCTAACTTAGGTAGGTAGTACAGTTCGAACCAGCTTCGCATCGAGGTGAGGTTTTCTGTGTTCTGCTTGAGAAAAAAAAGGGGAATTGAGATAAGTGAAACCGTTTAACTGTATCCTAAAAAAATACAACAATATCGAAAAATATGTATTTTAAAATGTAAACACTTTTTAGTTGATTTCAAACTCACTGATCTTCTTCTGATATTGTTTTTTTAGAAGACTGATGAAAATTGCACTTTGATATGTTTCGATCGTAGTTTTTATCCAAGTTCTGGATTAATTGACTTTGACCTTGACCATTTAAGGTGGGAGTGAGTGCAGGAAACACGAGGAAAGGCAAGTATTTTTGCAGTTTTTATGGCAAAATATTTGTTACAGATATAGAGTGAGATTTTCTTCACATGGTGGTATCAACAGTTTTTGAATATTTGTCATTAACATATTTTTAATGACAAACTTTTTAAATGGAAAGAAAACGTTTCATTAAATTCCAGGACACCTTGAGAGATTTCAAGAACTGTTTTCATGTTTCTACTAGAGAGTTATTTGATTTATTTTGATAAAAATAAAGTTGCTATGGTAACAGCAAAAATACCGCCTTAACTGGCATTTCCTACGCTCCCACCTTAAGGGGTTCGTCAAGAGGAAGCACTGGCCGCATTTTCAGATGCCCCACAAATTTAAAGCTTGGTTTATTATTTTAAAATATAGTTTACAGCAAACTATAGATGAAAGATAGTGACATATATCTTATACCAATAATAGCCTTACATTTTTAGTTAAATAAATAGATTATTTTTTCACTGCATAATAGTACCTGTCCGGGCTATACGCATACTTTAATTACGCTATTGGAGTAGCCATCAGAAAGGTAGAGTTTTAGAGGAAATGTGTCCACATTTTCATGGAAGGTGGGTGAAAAACCATTTTGGGGAAAATCACCCTAGAACACCTGACCAAAATTCGAGCCCCGGCAATCCAGTCTAACACAAGAGTGACGCATTAGTCCATTTAACCACCAATGCGAGTTGTTAAATACATAAATACAGCCACTTTAACATATAGGTTAAAGTTTGTTTGCCTCATTTTTGTCGTGTTTTACTTTAATTGTCACGGTTCAGAAATAGGTACAAGGCTCCATAGTAAGATTCTGGTTGGAAGAAATATTTTGAAAATAAAAGAAATACATATATTTACTGTCAACATCCTATATATTATTAGTATTAGTTTAAGACATTGATATATCTAAAATATACATCTGAGGATCCCGTGACTTGACTTTGAATACACAAAGATAGTTTTAATAACTTTTACAACTGTAATAAACTGTCATTTCTACCAGAATCTTATTTTATATCTAGCGTTTTAATATCAAATATGTGGCCATTTGTTGTTATGAACAATACATATTCTTAATTCTATGATTATGTGTGTGGTTTTCAGATTGTTAAAGCTGTCATTTAAGATAACTATTTCAATATGAGCATTTGTCCCTTAAATAAAGCATCAAGTTATACCTTAAGGGTGCTACTTGGGAGAGGACTGAGAAGTGTTGCAGACGTTTAGAAATCACATATTTATGAAGTGTCTTGATATTTTTAATATTGTTTTCACCAAAATATAGACAAAATTCTCATCAGTTAAAAAATTGAAATATAAAGTTAAAAGTGTTTAAAAATGTGTGATAGCTTACATAAAACCTTATAAAACAATCCCAAAAAACTTATAATGTTATGTTGTGACCCTATTAAAACATAACTTTATTTGATAGAGGAAAGTTAGATCTACGTTTATATCCGTTTGCTTTAATCTCAAGAGTGTACTTTTTTTTTTGCGTAAAGCGCCGTTTAATTATTTGTTTAAACTTTAAACTCAAAATTTAATCCTTTTATCTGGGTCAGAAACCTGATGATAATTTTCTCCTGCGTTTTGTTGGAAACGACATAAGAAATATCAAACAACTTCTTAAATAACGTGAGATTCCTAAATTTCTGCTACTTGCCTCAGTGCTAACCACATAGCACCCTTAAGTGAGAATGTACACCCTGTTTACCCTGAAAGGTAGTGGTTTAAAGTTGACGAATTACACAATTACTATCTTATAAGCTATACCAAAGTGGAAGAGTGCAAAGAAAGCTTGCTACCTTACAGGTTAAATGAAGGGTAGCTTATTATTAATTTTGGCATGAGGATCTTAATCAGAGTGATTAGAGGCTAGAATTTATTTGTTATTTTATGCTTTATTTGCTTCATTTCCCTTAAAATGAACAGTAGTGCATTTTTTATGTATCATAGTTTTTAGTGATAGTTTCCTCTTAAACCACGTAAAGGGAGGAAATAAAAACAGTAAAACAGTAATGACCACAAAGAAATTACTGAATACTTACGTGTCAAACAAAGAACAATTTTTTCATGTCTACAAATGAGTGTTTTGTTTAAAAAAATACTAATAATAAAACAAACTAATTAAAAGTGCTTCTGATTTTCTACCTAACAAGCAAAACATATTTGTAAGGTATTTAGAAATTCAATTACAACTCCTTTTACAACTAATTACTTCTACTGATGAATAAGTTCCGAAATATAGTCTCCCGACCAATGTACGGGAGGTTTTTTTTAATCAACCAAAAGGTTAAGCAAGCAATCACGGGACATGATTGATAGCTGCCCACCGTCTTGAAAGATGATGCCCGAGGCGGGGCCATTATATATTTATAGTAACTGTCTCGGTTAAACCGGGGCGAAAGCGACTGGGTCCGGTAAATCCCTTACGTCGTAACCACTCTACAGCGCTAGAGTAGTTTCTCCGAAATACGTATTTCCTGGTGATATCGTGTTATAACATTTTTCGATACCCCGCTCATTCTGTAAATGATAATATATGTTTCAATTCCGTCCCTGGAAGGGATTAGTTAGGGACGCCACTACAGGGCCAAAAAGGACCGAGATTCTATTCTGAGTGTGTCCTGAAATAAGTATGTAATTTAAGTTACTCAGATGTTTAAATTATGCTTACTGGATTTGGGTGTGTGGTGTTAAGATCGCTACCTTAAGTTGTCAGTTTGTAAGTCGTGTTCAGATAAAATTCTGTGTTTAGAAATTTCTCTGTAAATATATCAATAAAATAATATGTCTACTTTTTATTTAAAGGTAAGTTTAATACGAGGGCTATCAGCGACTTTGTCCTAGAGGGTAAGGATGAGGAAATAAGATTAGAGGAATTCTATCCAGAATTATCGTGGAAGCAGGTGCTGAAAACCCTTATTAAGAGCATCCGAGCGGGAATATAACCTTTGTCTCACAGTTTACAACGGCTAAATACTATGAGAATCGATCATTTAATCTTACCCGCTTCGGTAGCCGTATGGTCTAAATCGTCACACTCGCAATAGACTAGACTTCCGATAACAGGGAGATCAGGGTTCGAATACCGGTTGGGTGTACTGAAGGTGTATTTTCCAAAATGGTTTTTTACTCTCCCTTCACGTAAATGCGGGTGCACTTCCTCTGAATTAAAGCTGCTTCTTCTTCACTAACACTTTAGCGTAATGAGTACGTATGTGTATAATCCGAACAAGGCAGTAAGACTAGGGACAAAAAAAATATTTTTACTAATTTTATGTAACAAGCAGAGTGTTCCTATATTTAATCTCACCGAATTTAAAACTCTTTGCAAAAATATGAATAAATGTCTGCAAAATATTATAAATATATCATTAATCTATATCATAGTTTATTCAAGCCATCATGTGTTGTCAACTTAAAGTGACTAGATTGTTACACCCTTTAGCCATGTTCATTACACTTTTCTTTTACCTATCTTCAATAAAATCTCCAATCATTAAAACATATTTATTGTATACCTCAGGCAAATGATATCAAGTTTAGTAAAAAGTGAGATATTCATATGACGTGTTTAATTTATTGTGAGTGGGACCACAAAACAAACTATATACTTCATTTAGGAGAATTCTCTTCTCAAACACGACTGACCCATATTATCGACCACAACAAAAACGCAGGAAATAATTCTACCTGTCGACATGAAAAAACATACATATATCTTCAAAAGGTTACTTAGACATGAATATTCATTATGATAATTACTAGTTTTTTGAACTAAAATTGTTGGCTACAAAACGTTAAAAATATAAGGATAGCGCTAGAAACATATGGAGTAGGAACTGTTAGAGGTTAGGAAGGGGGGACGGTGTCTACAATTATCAGAGCCAACCACTTCTAGTTTATGTTTGTTTTTGAAACTCAAATTACGGCGTCAATCAACGACCCGTCTATTTCTGTCCTTAACAATGTTCTAGAAAGTGAAAAGGGTTATTAGTAGTTGTATACTCCGTCGCAAGAAATTCTAGAACATTTTATGCTTTACAGATACAACGTAACACTTAAAGAGTCCGTATCATCCTCCAGATAGCAACATCTAACGAAAAAGGAGCTACAGAGAATGTTCCTTATCGGCCCGAGAAATAATCTGACCAAATCAAGTGTTACAGCCTGACTTGGCGTTTGATTTCATCAGTTGATTCTTGTTTCTTTTAAAGAACGCACGCATCATCCCTCCTAATTTATCAAAACACAAACAAGTATGGACAGTATAGTTAGCTATTAATTTAAGAACAAGAAAAATGTGGCAAAACAAATTGCGATTGAAACGAAAAAAATGCAGTCATATGATATTATTAAGAGAAGTGAATAGGGATGACTTTCGCAATTATTTGTGAATGGACTACGAGAGTTTAAGTGCCTTGCTAAATCTAGTGAGTCCATTGATAACAAAACAAAATACAATCATGAGAGAAGTAGTTAACTTAATATAGGGTGATTTTTGTCTGAAGAACAGTTTTGAAAATTCAAACTTATTTCTTTGCGGCAAACATGATAGCATTTTACCATATTATTAGTGTTATTTATAGGTATTTCTAGTATATATCAATCAAAGGTGAACTGGAGGCCTAGGGGTAAGGTTATGGACTCCTGTGCCGGGGCCCGGGGTTCAATTCTCGGCTCCAGCAGAGATTTATCTGATTTCCAAACCCTTCCTTCACCTATGATAAGAACCCGCCTCGGTGGCGTTGTTGGCTAACGCGCTAGTCGTGTTGAACTGCTTGATTGCTGAGGACGGGGAGATCGAGGTTCGAATCTCGGTCGGGTGAACTGGGGTGGTTTTTCCTAAATGGTTTTCCACTCTCCCTCTACGCAAATGCGGGTCCACTTCCTCTAATTCAACCTGCTCAATTCCTAATCCATTAGCGTAATTAGTACTTAAAGCGTATAACCCGAATGGGTAGTAATAAGTGGTGCTAAATAATAATAAAATAACCTATGACAAGACGTATATTAATCACTACTTGTGAATGTGGGGAATGCCAGCCCTCCACCGTGGTTCGGATACCACGTTAAACTGTAGGTCCTTCATTTCATCTCACAATCACCCTACCATTACACATTAGCGTAAGTGTGTATAACCCGAACGGGTAGTAAGACGCGATGCTAATAATAATATAATAATAGTATTTATCAAAACAGCTGCATTACTTGTCGTATGAATTCATGAAGGTATATCAAGTAGCTTTTCTAGCTGTCAGACATATTTCTTCTTTTAAAAAATTGAATTGTAAGTAGTAGTAATAATTATTCAAAAGGCTACTAAAATCGAACCACCGTTTCCTAGGCCTGTATCACGCCTCACCAAGAATTTGGCCCAATTAAACGAATATAACATAAAATGGCAAAGTTGTGTTTGCTTTGGATCATCCAAAAAGGTCCGGGCGGGTGAAGGGTGTAAAGATTAAAATAAAAGATGATGGAATGTGAAAAGGCCATCAATATCTGGAGTGTAAACCTGAGTTAGTTTTAAGAATGAAAGTAGAGAGGGAGGGAGAGAGAGGGAGAGATAGAGGAATGTAAACGTTTCCCCATTACAGTAGAAACGACTTGATATACATTATAATATTTATGGTGAGGCACGTGAGGAATTTTGCGCTCAGTCGGGATATGACGTCACGAGGACGTGTAAACAAACTGTATGCCTCCCACGGTACAAGGCGTCGGGACGCCTCGGCGCACACATACCTCGGTAGATACTACTTTGTTGGGGAATGCTGCGTGGCGTCCGTATTGGCTTAGAAAGGACAACGGTCGGTTCATGTGTGTCATTGGTCAATAAACCACACTGATTCAACACAAAGTCATGACATAGTAATTAAAAACATGGACCTCATTGACAATAATATTATCATAATCAACCTATAAGGATACTTACAGATGTCATAATCAACATAATAAGATACTTTCAACTGTAGTAATCAATATTATAAGATACTTTCAGATGTAGTAATCAACATAATAAGGTACTTCCAGATGCCATAATCAACATAAGATATTTCCAGATGTCATAATCAACATAAGATGCTTCGAGACCAATAAAATATTGTATTGTACTGTATATAGAAGATTTTAATTAGAGGCATGTTTTTTCCCTATTTCCTATCCATATAAATGTTTGTGTATTTCAATTGAGATTCCTTCTCTTGAATAAAAGAGTTTTAAGTCGCTAAACGCTAGCATTAAACATAAGTTCACTCAATGTGTAAGACCGTATAATAAAACAAAAGTATGAATTATAAGTTTAGTCACGTGAGAAGCGAGGGGAAACAATTTATCTCAATAAAATTAACATTTTATTTTACGACAATGTGATTAAAGGTTTATCTGAAATGATGATAGATGTCTGCATTTTATTAGAACAAAATATACATCCTCAAACTTTACTTTATTCTAAAGCTGTTATTCTGAAATCTAAAGGAGTTTCATATTAAAAAATATATTATTAGATACATAAACATTACAGCTAGTATATTTAAGAGAGTAACTCATATGTTTGAGAATAATTTAATGACATGGCGATGTTCTCCTAGCCAACAAAAATGTATCTAGCGATATTACATGATAAAAGTGTTTCAGTGTAAGATGTCTCCTCTGACCAAGCAAAACCGCAGGAAGACGAAGCGCACTTGTAAAGCCCTCCCCCCTCTAAAGTCTCAACGCCCACCAAGTCAAGCCGACGCGACGCTGACAGACGGGTTGAACAACGTTACTAGGAGTCCCACCTGTCAGTCGGCGTTTGCCACTGGAGCGCTTCAATCGTTAGAGAGCGAATAAAATAGAAATTCAAGTAAACATATTCAAGCAAAGATAAAGTGGTCACGTGGCCTATTTTTACCTCATCTTACTACCCGTCCAGACTATCTGCATACTTACACTATGTTTGTATTTTATTTTCACTGAAGTTGTATATGAACCGTCTTCGCTCTATACACTGGCTAAGCAATCAAATAATGTATAGCGTGCATAGTACTTTTCAGACATTACAGTACATTTGGATCTACCTGGTGGCCATTTCTGAAAGATGAGATTCTTGGTAAACTATATTGAGTGTTGATAAGTAAGTCTTTCGTCTATGTTCTATATATATTATGTAAATGGTTATTTTTTTCCGTCATTAATTTACTTATATCAATAATATATTATAGTTACATTATTATTTACAGGTGTTCTATATATCGTTTTAAAGCTGTAAAAAGAAATGTTCGTGCTACAGAAATAAATTTAACCACCTAACACATTTAAATGAACCAATAATACAGCAAATCACTTTGGTAAACACTTTTTAACTAAAGTGCGCGATAAACCTTCTGGTTTAGTGTTCTGTAAGGGGTACATCAGAACACTTGAAAGGTAATTAACATACACATTCAAAAATGACTTCCGGCCTTTAATTCAAGGTTAATGCAATTTCCAAGTGCACTAGGCTTCCAAGGGCTCTTTAACGGACTATTCAGACATGGCCGGAATTCCCTACCCGATCAAATTTTACGCATATATATTAATTATGCTAACGTGTTATGAATAAGGAAGGTGGAATTTAAAATCGTACTACCTTTCACGTGAAGGGTGTGATAAAAATATAGTTTTACACACATTACTAAACTACTATCCTATAAACTATCACGATTTATAAATAAACATACAGTAATATTAGCTCGGCCTAAGAAAAAATTGTGGGAGGTAGGGGGGGGGGATTAAAACAAATTTATTGCTCAGATGCATGAAACTCTTACAATCTTCAGACTCCTGGATATGTGTATGTTAAGAACATCTTCACTGAGCTTACCTGGTTGTCATAGCAACTGGACACAATTACTTACACTGGTTGTAGGACAGCAACAATACTTAAGGTAAACATGAGATAAATAAAAATAATATTTTTTAACATTTGTTGGATCATTCATGTAATCTTAGGTTAAACACGTATGTCACCTGCCTTTGGAGCTCTGATAACTACAGTTCTAAGATAATATAAATATATTTAAAATGTAAAAATAAAAATAAAAAATGTCAAAAATTTTATATTAAATTTTAAATCTAGGAACAATGTTCACTTATCAATGTTGAGAGAAACCTATTAAAAATGCAAATATAATAAAATAAATGTTTTCAATTAAACTAAAATGTATTATACTCCTTTTTGAATTAAAATATTTAAATAAAAAAATTGAGACATTAAGATTAAATTATTGGGAATTTAACAATGGCTCAGATCATAACAGTGAATGTTGACAAAAGTGAGATAAATACACATATAAACTTGTTAATATCATTATGTAGAAAAATAGCTTTGATGATGGTAGTTCAGATTCCTTAAAATAATTTAGAGTAAAATGTGTTCTTGGATGGATTGAAATAAGGAGGGATATAACTCAGATAAAAATAGAAACATCTCACCCATTGAATTGGTCTTCTGTTAAAAAAAAAATCTTGTATAAAATTATTTAAAATTAAAATCTTCATAACACAGTTAATATTTAATAACGTTCCTCACAAACTTTCAAATTCTCGTTGGGATCCAGGGTTAACGGTTGACACATTCACTGTCAACTTTAATACCATTTTTATTTTGAATCTTATGTTAAAATTTACAAATGTGGATTCATGATATCTTTAAAACGAAGCCAAAACAAAGATAACATCGATCAAAATTCGAATTGGGTCTGCTCACTTCCGCCGGAGACAATTCCAAAATGTTCCATCTGGAGTTGAAGTTAGCTCTTACCAAAAAAATAAAACTCCCGAAAAAGTTGATTTAAACTGATGATATTAAAATGGAGAGGTAAGAAATAATAACGAAAAAGCGAAAACAATCTGAAAATACACTTTAAGTGATATACGATATTAACTTTTATTTTTAAATTGACGTATCACGAAATTTGAAGCTTGCGATGTTTAGATGTCAACAACATTCCTTTTCTCTTGTTGGGTCTATATCTTCTCTCTCATACTCTAGTTCTCCTGATTGCCACTAGGGGCGCCAGCTTGAACACAACAAAGACAATGGCCTCCGTACGCGAAACACTCTTTGTAAAATATGGTCCATCTCGAAGAAAATTGAAAGGATCAATTAAACCACACTGGTAAGTGTCCAATATATTAACTCCCATTGTTTATTTATATATTTCCATGTCCTATTCAATTAGTGGAACATTCAGATGCCATGTTTGTTTTTATAAAATAAACTTTATGGAAATTCAGCATTCCGGCTAACTTTCCAAGCTCCATGAGCTCGTATTTGAATAATGTTTACGCTTAAAAATACTAGAAAAGTATTAAATAACCAGGAGTAGGGTTTTCTATGTCACAAGTGAAGATATAAAAACCTTTTATTAAAATCAGCCCTCAGTAGACTCGACCGAGATCCAAACCCCAATCTCCTCATATCCGGAAACCCAGACCACGTGCCCACTAACGCAAGATTTACACTAATCGGGTAGGTGTAAGGAAGGTAGAATTTATAGAAATGTAGCCGAGTCTCAGTGTAGTGATATTGAAAACTAATTGAGCCTGAAAAAATGTATTATGACAGGTCAGAAATCAGAATCAGTAGACTCGACCTCTTTGTCACTACTAAGCCAGACTAACACCTTAGTACGTGTGCCCACCGATGCGAAGGTGTCAGGCTCACAAGAGACTGAATTTACGATGACAAGATAAGTCAGGTTTTCGAATCTTGGCCGGGTGTACTGAACGTAACTTATTCTAAATTATTTTCCATGTAAATGCAGCTACATTAACTCTGGATTCTAGCTTAGATATTTATACCCTATAGTGTAAATTTGAGAATATTTCAGACGGGTGGCAAGACGTGGTTCATATATAATAAAAGACTCTGTTCACTTTTTATCGGTGAATGTTGCGACACACTGTATTATCGTAAGCACAGGATAATATGAGGAACTAGACGTACAGAGGGAAGCTTGTTCCCGTTTCTGTGACGTTACTCTTCCATCAGGACGTTTCCACGGACGTCAAAATCTCACGTTACACCTTGTATAAAGAGATGAGCACATAAAAACACAGCAGACTGGCTTCAGACGTACTCATTCTCTCACTCACGCGCACACGTCGTAGCGCTGCCCTTCTCACATGTTCGTTTTATAATCATTCTCATGTGGATGCTACTTATTAAAAAAAAAAAGTAAAACAAAATTTAGGAACACAACATATTTTCTTATCTTATTTCTCCAATCACTATAAGTCATTTCCCGTTTAACTTCAGGAATTAAAAAAAAAACTATCGTAACTGATCAAATTAGAAATGGAATGTTGTCCGAGCACGATTGGATTTCTTCAGATTACTTACCATCTGATTAACCAAGTTAGTGATTTTATGTTGTTTTTTTTTAATGTGACGTTGAAAACCATTAAAGAGTTCCACGGATGTTGTATGAATGTAAATTCACCACAGTTGCAACTGTAGGTAATTTTAGATAATATTCAATTGTGAATTAAATAAACCTAGTATATTAGTTTATTGATATTACTATAATATATTTTTTCGTTTATTTTGGGCGTTCAGCGTTGATTTTCTAAACAGCACTTGATTTACAACCCATTCTTATCTAGGGTAGTATAGTTAGTTACTTAATAAATACCAAACAAGGTTAGTACCAGGAATATTTAAATAAAAGGAGGAACAGATACACATTTATTAAATAAGTTTGGACACAAATTGGGATTGAACCAACGTAATATGGACCGATAATAAACCTATATCCACTTGATCCCAGGGACAAGCACTCAGAATTAAAAAAAACTTCTTTTGTGTACAATTTATTTAAACCTCCATCGTTTGAGTACAGTCTAATTTTAATAAAAAAGAGACCAGCCTCGGTGGCGTAGTTAGCTGACGCGTTAGTCGTGTTGAGCTAGACTGCTGAGGACGGGGAGATCGAGGTTTGAATCTCGGTTGAGTGAGCTGGGGTGGTTTTTCCTAAATGGTTTTTCACTCATCTTTCATTCTAATTCGGGTTCACTTCCTTTAAATTCAACCTTCCCAATTCCTAGCCTATTAGCGTAATTAGTAGTTAAGCTTATAGCTCGAACGGGTAGTTAGACGTGGTGTTAAATAAATAAAATAAATAAAATAAATAAGAAGAACCTTTTAGAATGTTTATTTGCTGTCGATGTTATAGCAATTGTCTATATTAACAGTGTTTTTTATACATTATGATATTTATCAAGAGTGACAGCTGCAGATCACATGACTTGACGTATGAATACATAGAAGTATGTCTAATAAATTTTTTTAGCTGTCAGATAAAATTCTATACCGACCGAGCTGCCTTCTCCATTAGCGATTATAGTGCCACAATTTATGAATAGAGGGTATCATGTGGTCAGACCAAGGAACCCTTTGGCCTTTAATCTCACTTTTCTAGAACAGGGCTGCTACTTATTTATTCAAGTAGATCCCCATTTGTCTTCACGAGACTGAGTTTAACCCTGTTCCAGAATCACTGCTTCACAAAAAAAAAATCTGTAAGCGCCGGGGATCGAACATGGGAACTCTCTATCTGTAGTCACAAATTCTGATTTTTTTTAGCACCATGTCTTACTACTCGCTCGGGCTATACGCTTATGAACTAATTACTCTAAGGGTTTTAGTGATTAGGAAGGTTATGTTTAAAGTAAAAGTAACCAAACTTGCGTGGAGGGAGAGTATAAAACTATTTTTGTAAAGCCATCATCAATACACCTGACCGATATTTGAACTTCGATCTCCCAGTTATCAACAGTCTAGTCTACTGCAAGAGTAGCGCCTTAGACTATGCGGCCACCGAGGCAGGTCTGACGTTTTTGTCAGATAAGCTTCTACTTTTGAAAATTTGACTGCGAGTTAAGGTTATTCATTGTTTCTATTGAGAAGTTTGTGAAAAGGAGTGTTTTGCCAGTAGAGATGTGGTATCGAAATAAAAATATCGATGGCGTACAAGTATCGAAAGGAATCGATATTAGTAAAGTATCGATACATTTTTCACATCCTTAGTTGCCAGTCTGATTGGTGAAACATCTAATAAGGCAACCGTATCGATACTCCGCCGTTCCGTAGTTAGGCTGACGCCTTGGATTGCTGCGATACTAGTTTAGTAGCCGCGCCTCCATCTTGGGACAAATATCAGTTCAACATAGCGAACACGTTGATGGGCGCAGGTAGTAATTATCAGATCACATACCATGAATAGCAGCCATCATAAGAGATACCGGGGTTTTTCTTAGATCTACGACCACGATCGATGCCCTGAAATACCGGGTTACGCCCTGTGCATCAGGTCGCCAGGTAGCCCATGTTATGGGAGTCTGATTGGATCCTTTGGGTGAGATTCAGGATTGTATAACCTGAATCGCGACAGGGTCGAGTGTAAAATCCTATGAAATCGATTTTCAAACAGTCTTATATAAATAAGAACAGTTCAAAATAAATAAACATTTATTTATTTATTTAGCATCGCTTCTTACTACTCGTTCTGGTTATACGCTTAAGTACTATTTAAACTAATTGATTAGGAATTGGGAGGTTGAATTTAGAGGAAGTGAACCCACATTTGCGTGGGGGGAGAGTGGAATACCCCTCCTCCTCAAGTTCACACGACCAAGATTCGAACCTTGATCTCCCGGTCCTCTGCAGTCAAGGTCAACACGAAACTAGCACGTTAGCTAACTATGCCACCGAGGCGGGTAATGATAAATAAACACAACAACCATTAAAAGATAAACATATTTTACAGTAATAGAACCTGGACGCATTTATTTTTATAAACTATGAAAACACCCGCATATTTGGGCACGAGGCTTTAGTCTCGTCTGGTTTTAAGGTGGCTGGTAGGTCGGGGTTAGAATCTCGGTTGTATATACTGAGGTGTATTTTTATCTAATTAGTTTACCACTCTCGCTCTATCCTAGTCATCCTTACTCTATTAGTGCGAATACCTGTATATCTCCCAAGGATAGTAAGACGCAATTAGACAGTAAAATAAACAAAATTTCAAAATATATAATCTAATAAATAATGTGTAGCATATTATACTAATTAGAGATATTTTACAAGTGTATTGATCTTAAACTTGATTTATTTACCAAATTAAACGTGAACAATGAATTTTAAAAAAATGGCGATATTGATACGTTACACATCATGAAATAATTGTCAACAAATGTTGTGTGTGTTTGAACGTTGAATAATATATTAAGATCAATACCTTAATTAGGTTTTTATATGTGAAACTCACCCTTTGAGGAGTCCATCTACGTCCACACATTCAATACATATAATCTAAAACAGAATATCATCTACGAAACTATTAGTACATCTGGGACTCTTTGAAGACTGGTGTCGAGTGAGCAGTTTTATGTCGAATATATTCAATAGAACGAGTATGTTAAACATGAATTATTCTATGAAACCACAATATAAGATTGTATTCAACACCACGATACAATTTACAATATGGTAAATAATTCATATTATGGTCAAGGTTGTGTGAGTACATAATTCAAAGTAAAAAAGGAGGGGGGCATTCCCGCCGCCTAGTTCAGTTCAGGGTGCTAGAAAATGAACGAGGGGAACATATAAAAAGGTACGATTGTAAAGGGGTGATGATTAAGAAAAGTGTTCACAATACGATCTGAAATAAAAAAGCTCGGAAGCAACTTGAACCCTGCCAAAATAATGCATGCCCTTTATTTAGCGAAGCTATAAATAAAATGTATGTGTTAAAGTTTGAAACGACCAAGAAGGACGCTTTAAGTATAGGATCCTGAAGGAGGTATTTGATGTCTGTTTACGGTCAATATTGACATAAGACCCTAAAGTGAAGAAATTGGGCATTACGTTCCGATAAAAATGTAGACCCCTTAATATTTTACAGATGCTCTGTAGCTCCTAAGAGCCCGTCTCACCCCACGGATTGCATCTAGATTATGTAGAAAACACATCTCAAAACAAATGTCGCATCACAACTTGGTTTAATGTTTTTTTATTATTATTTTAGAATATACACCACGATTGAAAATTAATAACTATTTTAAAATTAAAAAACCATCGAACTGTTAGCAATTTCTATGCTGTAAAGTGAAGAATGCAGAAAACCACACTTGGATACGTTTTCTGGTTAGAGTGTAATATGGTGTTTAATAGCTTGATTAATTGGCAGAGAGATAAGCTTTTAATACTTAAGGATGCCACCTACCTGAGGGTAAAAATCTTCACATTGAAATGTATCTTGGGAGAATGGAAACTTTGACGCTTCAGAATGACAAAAAAGAATCCTCAGTGTTTTATATTGGGTTCATAAAAATTAATAACCGCAATTATTCAAGAAAGTTTAAAAGCAGGCATGTAAAACTTGCTACCCGCGGGTCACATATGTCCTGATCCATGATTCTGAGTGGTCCACACACGTTATGATGAACCAACATACACTGAGGGCAGATTATTCCTTTGTATACATATTTTAAGAAATAAACAATTCGGGATTAGGAAAATGAGTATTATTTTGGGAAATTTAACAAGAATATAGGTGTTCAAATTTGTACCCTTTACTCACCAGAAATCTATTCCCATCAAATCGTTAAATTTTCGTTCTGTACTAATATTATAAAGAGGAAAGATTTGATTTTTTTGTTTGTAATGGATAAACTCAAAAACTACTGGACCGATTTTAAAAATTCTTTCACCAATATAATATAGTGACCTGGTGGTCTAGGGGTAAGGTGTCAGACTTCTTTGCTGGCGGCCGGGGTTCAATCCTCGGTCCCGGCACAGATTTATCTGATTGCCAAACCCTTCCTTCACCTCTGACAAGACATCTTGTGAATGTGGGGAATGCCAGGCCTCCACCGTGGTTCGGATTCCACGTTAAACTGTAGGTCCTCCATTTCATCTCACAATCACCCTACCATTACACATTAGCGTAAGTGCGTATAACCCGAATGGGTAGTAAGACGCGGTGCTAATAATAATAATATTTTGAAAATTTAATTTATTTCTCATAAAAATGTCGATAGTATATGATATAGTCGTTGGAAAAAAAAAAAGTTGTTGAAGGGAAAGTGGGGTTTGTGAAGGGGGTGGGGGTTAGGGGTGAGGAAAGAGAAGTAGATGTAGTGACGAGGAACGCAAAAAAAAAAAGATTAAAATAAAATTTGGGGAAAAGAGGGGAGTAAATGAAAGTGGAGGAAGCTGAAAAATTAATTTGATTTTAACAATTTGTTTGATTGGTGTATACACAATTCCTTTCGCGCCTAGAGCAAACAAAATTATAGAGGAATGAGATGAAAATAGGAGGGAGGATAAACAGAGGGAGGGGGCTATACAGTGATGGTAGGACTGTATTTAAATAAAAAAGTAAAAAAGTTTTGTTTTTATATTGACATGATGGATGATTTGAAGCTTTGTTTTACAGGATTATTTACAATATTTTTTTACGGGGAAGGGGGCTAATATGAAAATAAACAAACACCAGATAAATCACAGTTTTACGGGAATAAATTTGTCATCAATTATGAAAGTTACTTCAACACAATATTTAAGGCATTACACATCCTTGCTGTAAATATAAATTTTCATATTTCTGGTTAAAGAAAGAGGGTAGGTCTTAAAACTCTATTAAATTTTCTTTTTTTTCGTTTTGTTTAGTATGGACCATAAAATTTATATTTTTTATTTGAGATATGGAATATTCTTTTTTTTAACGCAGCCCTCTCGGAATTTTCAATTTTCAATGTGATCTTGGTGATCAAGAGAGTTTTACACGCCTGCCCTATGATACAGTGCTGACGAACATATATCTTGCGAGAATGTTTCTTTATACGTGGTATTCAATGTGATCTTGGTGATCAAGAGAGTTTACACGCTGCCTTTGGATACCAGTGCTGACGAACATATATCTGCGAGAATGTTTTCTTTATATGGTTCAATGTGATCTTGGTGATCAAGAGAGTTCTACACGCCTGCCCTATTGGATACCAGTGTTGGCGAACATTTATCATGTGAGAATGTTTTCTTGATACGTGGTATTCACTGCTGCCCAAAGTTTTGGTTTGTCCTGACAAGTATTTTTTTTTTAATTTATTTCAAAACTATATTCACCTCTTACTATGTTCCCAATAGTTATTTTTTCACCTGATTAAGAATATAATCATAATGACATTTGTCCTGACAAGTTTTTTTTTTAATTATACAAACTATATTCACCTCTTTACTATGTTCCCAATAGTTATTTTTTTCACCTGAATTAAGAAATATAATCATAAATGACATGTTTGTCCTGACAAGTTTTTTTTTAATTTATTACAAAATTATATTCACCTCTTTAGTATGTTCCCAATAGTTAATTTTTTCCCCTGAATTATTAAATATAATCATAAATGACATGATTTTTTATAGCACAGCGTTTAATTACACGTTTGGATTATAGGTTAAATGACATGTTGTTTCTAAAATGATCATATTTGTGACAGGTTTCTTAAAATTGCTTTAAGCTATTGATTTACTTTTTTTCTGTAACACTTTTTAACAATAACGATTTATAATTTATAAATCGATCTTTTACCTCCCAGTTGCCAGCAAACCAAATTATATTATCTGGTCATTTATACAGCGTGCCCACCAATACGAGTTTTGTCAAATTAGTTCTAAAATTGGCGTGAGTGTGAAGTTCATGGGAGTTCCTTTCTCAACGTAACCCACAGAAATAAAATCTTAAAACTAATTTATAACTTTTCCTTATATCTATACAACAATTTATATAACATATAACTTACCATTTATATCATTCACAAGTTTATTAAATATGATTGTATAAACCTGTATTAAACTTCACGTGCATGCTATAGTTTAAATAACTGAGCACTAGTATAGTAACCAGCATCGAATCTCGTCCAGATGTTTAGATGAAATATTTAAACAATTGTTTCTCTCCAAAAGAATGAAAGTGCAATTCCTTCCAATTGTACCGTACCAATCCCTACTTCATTAGCGTAATTTGAATCCGTATAGAACCAGACGGGTAGTAAAAAATGCAAAAATAAATAAAATACTTTCATACTAAATTCAATGATGCAATTGTATGGCTATTCTCAAGGCGCTTTAGGAATTATTTACACTTGTGTACGAGAATAATAATTACATCACGAATCACTTTTGAGATATGAATAATTCAACCAGGAGTTGATCCTTCTTCCACCTCTTCTCATAAAAATGTATAACGACCTATATTTGCCACTAGAGATAGAGAAACAAAAGACACCGTTCCTAGAACTTGAAAGGATTAACTAGTGAGCGATTCGTCTTGGTTATTAGGCGAGAAATTGAGTATTTTTACAGAGAAAACGGTAGAGGCGTCCGCATTAGCAGTTGCTGCTGTCAACACTTCCTCCAGTACTCCGAGTAATCAATATTATGACCCATAAAATATAATTAGGTAAGACTAATTTAGCCGCGTTGTATAAAAGCCAAGGCGTCACTCTCGTGTTAGACTAGACTGCCAATGATAGGGAGACGGTTCAAATCCTGGTCAGGTGTACTGAAGGTGGATTTTACAAAATGGTTTCCCACTCTACCTCTACGATAATTTGGATACACTTCTCTGAATTCAACCATACACATCCCTAGCGTATTAGCTTAATTAGTACTGAGTAAATGTACCAGCATTTTCACGTAGGGTGTTTGGAAAACCGTTCGGGAAACGCCATCCTCAGTACAACTGGCCAGGATACAAACCTCGACCTTCCCATCACCGGTTAACTAGCTCAAATGAGCTTGACACATAGACCGTGTGCCCACCAGTTCGGTTAGTTTATATTCAAATCAGAGGCTGGATATGTATAGTCAAACAACAAAATAGTTTATAATATGTTCCCGCACCGGTGGACACGGGGGCTAACGCGTAAACTCATCTGGTCTGGTTTGCCGGTGACGGTAAGTTTGGAGTTCAAATCCATACGGGTGCACCGAGGTTGTTTTTCTCTAGGCAGTTATCCACTCTTCATACACGCTTAGTGCGGATACATTTAAAAAAAATTAGTACCGCGTCTTACTACCCATTCGGGTTATACGCTTAAGTACTAAATACGCTAATGGACTAGAAATCGGGAATGTTGAATATAAAGGAAGTGAACCCGCATTTGCTTGGTTCACCCGACCGAGATTTGAACATCGATCTCCCCGTCGTTGGCAGTTGAGCTCAACACAACTAGCGCGTTAGCTAACTACGCCACCGAGGCGGGTTATGCGGAGACAGTTCCTCCAAGTTAAGAGTTCCTCATCCTTAGCATATTAGTGAATATGTTCAGATAGCCCGGACGGGTAGTAAGAAGCAGTGGGCAAACAATGTAGTAGAGGATTTTAAACTATGAATTTTCCGAACTAACAAATTATATCTTCGCTAGACTTGAAAAAAAGACTTAATTATTTTAAAGACACAACACCTAGTTCTCTAACCGTTACTTTATCAATGTGAAAGAGAAATCCCCAATCTCACCTATGATATAACTTTTTCGGCTGCGCAGTTTTAAGTAAATAATTAGTCACCATCTAAGCATGATGAAAAAACCAACAGGTAAACTTATCACGTAAATATTTTCATAATTATTATAACCAACTTTTAATAGGATTTCTAACCAGAAGGTAAATTTTAAATAAAAATAGTATAAACTCCATCATCGGAAGTCCAGACTGTTACGAGATGGACGCCTTAAACCATTTGACCATCAAACTAGTAGTAACGATGCTATAGTTAGATAAAACATATATAATTATACAATCACAAGTGGCCTACGTAGTTTTCTAAAGAAGCATCAACTCCGTCGCCGTACATTTCCAATGGAACACTTGAATTTACTTCATACTTTTTTTTTAATAACAACCTTAGTAAAATTACCATCGAATTTATTTATTGCTTACACTTTATTTTAATTATGATTTAAACACCTTCAGATACATATTTGTGACGATACAAAGTCATGTATATACCCTGATTGTTTATAGGAAGCGCACTTTCAACCACCAACATTGATTGAAAGTCACATTAAATAGGCATTTTATAAATGTGTGCTATTTGATTTATTAATTAAAAGGTTCATCTAAAAAAGTTATCAAAAGCTTTCAATAATACTTCCTTATGAATTAATGTATTTATCTATACATTATTGTTCAAACGAGCTAAGAATGTAAATACTTTTGTAATATTTTTTCTTCTCTATTGTGGCAACATAAGTTTCCAGTTTTCAAATAAAGGGCTTCGTGTGAAAGTCATTCTTAAGTTTGAAAGCTCAATGAAGGCTTCAATTGTGCACGCCTGTGAATCATAAGATAGATTTCCCGCCTGGTAGAATAACACCAAAGGTTGCCATACGATCAGGCTATCAAGATTCTAAAGACTAAAATAGTATTTACCATTCACCTAGCATCTATCTTACCATTAGATAAGTTAAATTGGTATAAAACAAAAATAGTAGAATTTAATTTTGGATTGATTGATAATGCATTTCAGCCTAGTCTATAGCGCTTCTGCATGATAGGTCTAGTTCTTGGAATACATGAAAATTAGATTATTTTTCTTTCACAGTGACGAATTCTACTACTAGCCAAGAAAGGTTTCATAACGTTTAAACCATATTTTGCTTTATCCCAGTTAATTAAATCCCAAAAGAGTTAATTTGATGAACATGGTACCTGGTCATTTAAGGATGAACACAATTTTCTATAGTTAAACTTTATGTACTTTGACCTGCGCTATTTGATTACAAGATTAAATAAACATAATTAACTTATTTACTTACACTAATCACCCAACACTAGCAGTAAGGGTCGTATTATAGTTGTAGCAGAGAACATTTTATACACAAGTATAGTATAATATATGTTTTTAGGAAGCATTCAATAACAAACTAGAGGCTATTTAATCCAGTATCCATTATAAAATGCAGACGTGTAAATAAACCCCTTTGTGTATCTATTTTGGAATTGCATACTATTTTATTTAACTTCATGAATTTAAATAATTCATTGTGAGCCACTTTATAAATGATTTATTTTTATCTCGTTAAGGTATTAAAGAAAGCTATGCAAACAAAGGTTTTTTATATATAATAAAAACTCTTTTGGTCAAAATAAATAAAGTATTTCTACAGGAGATACGTTTGGGTATAATATTTTACATTATAGTAATCTTAAAAGCTCTTGATTTTTATTCATGAACATAGTAGCACTTGTACATAAACATTTAAAATTGGATATAATAAATACTGTTAAAATTCTGCCATGCACATAACAAATATTCAAGAAATTGTTGACATTTATATAGTTAATGTCAACAAATGTGTATGTATTAAAAGTTATCCTGTGATGACGCTCAATTGCTCATTCAAAAGCTTTATTTCAATTTGTGACTTTTTTTAAAGCTTCTTAAGGCCTTATCCATGTACGCATTTTATTTATGGATGCGTTGCGATTCATTAACTTACCCCTGCGACAAGAGATGATTATTTCGGTTGATCTCATACACGTTTCGGATTATGGACACACACGAAAGGAGGGCGACATTTAATATTTTAATCCACAATTTATTTTTAATGACTAAACTGATGCTATAACCTTCTTCGGTGGCCGAATGGTCTAAGGAGTCACTCTCGCAATAGACTTGACTGCAGATTACAGGGAAATCAGGGTTCGAATACCGGTTGGGTGTACTAAGGGTGGTTTTTCCGAAATGGTTTTCCACTCTTTTTCCATGCAAATAAGGTTGCACTTCCTCTAAATACAACCTTTCTCATCCCTAACTCTCTAGCGTAATTATTACAAATACGTATAACCTGAACAGGTAATAAAACACAATGCTAAAATTTGATACTATGGGAAAACCACTATGATACATGTAGGTGACCTGGTGGTCTAGGGGTAAGGTGTCAGACTTCTGTGCTGGCGGCCGGGGTTCAATCCTCGGTCCCGGCACAGATTTATCTGATTACCAAACCCTTCCTACACCTCTGACAAGACATCTTGTGAATGTGGGGAATGCCAGGCCTCCACGCGGTTCGGATTCCACGTTAAACTGTAGGTCCTCCATTTCATCTCACAATCACCCTACCATTACACATTAGCGTAAGGGCGTATAACCCGAACGGGTAGTAAGACGCGGTGATGATAAATAATAATAATAATAATAATAACACTATGATACATCACCATCAAGTCTATTGCAAAATAGAATCTTAGATCATGTGACCCATTGATGTTGGTCTAGATTGTATTAAAATTGAGTATACGTAAACGTTTTCTCTCACCGGATGAAGGGGTATATTTTATATATATGTAATATATAATATAAATCTTATAATCTTCCCTTTTCACGTCTTTCTCTACCTCAACAATGTCCGCAACCCCCTGAATTCGTTCATGTAATAAAGTATTCATAGCCGCACGCAAGTGTCAACAAAACGTCCGTCCATCTATCTGTCCCCGTCTGTTCACGTACACATACATACATTTAAAGTGTGAATGAAGTTGGTTTGTTCCGTCCGCTCCGGTATATAATGTAGTAGAACTGTGCGTGGCGCGATGAGACAGTAATAATACACTCTCTAAACTACTAGGGAGATATAAAGGAAAAGGAGGTATTGTCAAGACGAGCAGCCCCGGATACTTCAAGTGGGATGGCAAACAGGATTAGAAGCCCATGGCTGGGAGACTGGAAACAGGAGTGGAAGGATCTCGTAATTTGTTTGAAAGGAAGTTTTCCACGCATCTCACGAGACTTGATGGGGGATAGGGAGTGTGCATACACACACATTCACATGCATTAACACGTACTCACATAGGGTGAGTATCAAGTAGTGGTTACATGTCTACAATAGTATTAACTAAAACTAAACTAAACACTACTCATTTAAATTTTAATACCGTTACATAATTTAATATTTAATATTAAATATATATATATATATAATATAAACTTAATATGAAGTATTATATATATACTTAATATTAAACTTAACTCTACTCATATCAATTTTAATACTTTTACATAGTTAATATATTTATAATTTATTCTTATTGAATTATACTCCTAAGCCTAACTGATTTCGATTTGCTATAACATATTTCCCCCATATTGACTATTTTAATCAATGTTTTAAATGTAATAAGATATTTCATATTCTAGTTTAATTAATACTTTTGTATACATGCAACCACTACTTGATATATATATATAGGGGGGAAAAGAGGAAGGTCACATTACACAAATTTTTCAGCACAACTTTAAAAAGCACATAAATACCATAAACAAATAGTTTATTTAAACTAAATTTAAATATCACAGATAGGCCTACATCTTTTAATCATTATATAAAGTACATTAGAAGTGTTTCATTATTCTCTAACAAATGACGGAAATAAATCAATTTAGTTCAAATAGAAATGTACCCCTTTTTCCCTTTATTTATAAAATGTAGTTATATAATATATATATATATGAGGTATTTAATGTGCACTTTCTGAACCGATTTATTATATAAGAACAATACTTTAAAACGAGCTTAAATCTAGAATAGACACAACACCCTGCCCCGTGGTCGTTAATTTATCACCGTGAAAGGTGGGAAACCTACATTTCACTGATGATAAATGTTAGGGGTTTGACGGGAATAGAATCCGGGATCTTTAACTCAGTATACAGACTTGCTAATCGATTGAGCTAAGGTGTTGGATTATAGGGGCCTACAGGGTGTTCGGAAACTCGTAGCCCAAACTGCACATATAGTTTGTTTGAACCAAATGTAATACAAAATCCCTATACATTACATCCGGAAAACTATGCTAATATCATTAAATTGTGTTCAAAGTTTCGTCTTACGGCGCCGGGAGAGCAAGGCTGTTCAAGTATGCCTGTACAACAAGTTGCATAGGATGACCGTTCGGGCCATACGCATTTTTTCTTATGTGTTAAGGATAAGAAAGTTTGAATTTAGAGTAAGTGTACCTAGATTTGCGCAGAGATATTAGAAAACCATCTAGTAAAAAATCGCCAACAGTACTTCCGACCGCGGGAATCAAATCCCGATCTCCCTATCATCAGTAGACCAGTATATTGCGAGAGTGATGACTTAGACCTATGTTCCACAAACCTTTTAAGTTCACGGTACACTTAACAAGCCTAACATTTTTGTGGCACATTGCTTTGTTTTAGGTACGAGCCACGGCAGCAGAAAACCGATTACGCACCCGGTCCAAAGGAGGTAAATCAGAATTAGAAAAGATTTTACTAATTTTTTTCCGAAATAACTACAAATGTTTCGATGTTAAATCTTTTTTTTTTATATGCTCGCTTATTTAGCATTGGGGAACATTTTGTTCAAACCATTAGTAATCTGGGTAAACCATAACTATAGCTTTACGATAAGTTGTTGATTTTGTCAGATGTATTTAAAATATTCGTAAGTACAAGTAAGTAAGAAATGAGGACGACGCTCGTACCATCTTCATTCTGTTCTTATTGATCAGCGATGAGTGAATCTCTGGCATGGCCGCACGGCACACCTAAACCACCACCGAAGTAAAACCGTTTGTTGAACAATGCTCTAGGCCATGCAGTCACAAACGCGGGTTTACTTATTAATAAATAAAACTAGAACTAAATTGATCAAGTGTCTATTTTCATAGTATATAATATGCATTAGGTTCAGAATATTTTCACAACTAGGTGTTATAAATCTGCGACCTAACAAATAGAGTAGAGGTTCTTTGTCCACGTGATCCTACCAGTGCAAGAGGAAGAGAGAGAGAGAAAGGGGGGGGGGGATCGAAAGCGCACACGAAGGAGAAACCTCATATAAAACGCATACGAATATATACACACCTTGAATCAAGAGCTCATATGTAAAATAAAACTGCAAAACGTGGCAACATGAAAAACACGTATTTATAAACAACCCCCTTACTCCTTAATTACAATAAATTAACTACCTAGAACAATTCCTTTACTAAAGTTATTAGGTTTGATTAGGCTAGGTTAGGTTAGGTTAGGTTAGGCGTTACGATATGGGGCTCAGAGACTACAAGCAATGGTAGGCTTGTGATGCACCTGCCTGGTGCGCTTCTAATATACTCTATAGCAGGTACATAAATTCATCCTGTGGGGTTTCAGTACATAGTCGCAGGTGGGGAGGGGATGGTCGAACTAATCGCATTGTATCCACAAAAAACTGTTTGCATCCACTCTGTATAGTAGCTAAAGATAATAGGAAAACGCAACGTGTGAAGGCTGCAACGTCGTGGACAGCTGTCAGAGCCACACTTTGAATGTGGTACCCTTGTCGCAAGGGTTGAATCGCTCCACATCCCTTCAGAAGGGGGGGGGGGGGGGGGAGTGAGTGATACGTGACACTTTGATGAGCGCGCACGCTTTTCCCACGAGAGTTTGTTCAATAACCAGTGGTTTTCAACTGAACTGACTTTCCTAGTGACGCACATGTCCCGAAATAGATTAAAATTTTTTTAACTTTAGGCAATTTTTATTTTCAAATTATGGGACAGATAAATGTCAAAAAACAAATAAATTAAATGTCCTTACAGATATATAATAAATATTATATATATATATAAAATATAAAACAATTTCCGCATTTGTTTTTGGCATTTTTTTTTTACATACATACACATTGTATATATAAATGTAAGAAATGATATATAAATATCAAAAACACTGGAATTGTGCTTATGGGTGTAAAGGACACATACAAATTGGGCTATATGAGATTGACATCCGAGTCCACATGGCCACTGATATCATTTTTACTCAATAATTTCTCAATCCCCGCAAATGTTAGTGGGCCTACATTTCTTCTAAATCCCAACTTACAGTATAAATATGTGGATTGACCAAACGGAACGCCAATTAAAAGTTTCTCAGGCTATTAGATTAAAACGCACTTACCAAGCCATTTTATTCATATTATGAAAAACATCACTTTTAATAATAGATAGTATGGAACTATGCACGGACTTTCTCGCTCTATTGTTTGAAAATAAAGATATTTACTCAAAACTCGTAATATGTGTGAAATGAAATAAACACTAGCAAACCCAAGCATAAATTGCGCTATACTTGTGTAAAACTTTTTTTAGTCCCAATTTTAAATTTTATAATTTTGTTTTTAAAGAATTAATGTCCTCATTTGTATGTTTGGACCGAATAAAAAATATCAATGTTGGGCCCACAAGAGTCAACACTTCGTATTAAAATTTCAACTTCCGGTTACAATTTTCGACATTTTATTAGGTGTTGCAAATCTTTATGCCATCGCATTGCTATTAAATTCCTCATTTATAAATTTTGACCAATAAAAAAATGTAAATATAAACTATTGAGTCTAAAATGTATATAGATCAATGTTGTACAAACATTTCTCCTAAGAGGTTTAACGAAAAATTACACAAACCTTTAGATACTTACTTATATTTAATTACTCTATGGCATTGGAGAATTATTGCGTTAAAACTTAAAGTAGTATCTCTTTACAACTAAAGCTCACAATATTGTATTAATATATTTGCAAATATCTCAGAAACTGTTGGATTTATAAATATATACTTATTTTTAATAGTACTAAAATTTTGCTATAGTAAATTATTTAGTATCTCAAATAGTTGTGGAGATACGGAAGTTTCTGCTTCTGTAAAGTAACCTAATTAGTTTTATAAAGAGACCTACCTACATATTTGTAACGATAAGTAGTTTCATATCTCAAATAGTATAGTAGATATTATAAAAGAAGATAATTTACGCATCAGACCGGAGACCTTAAAGTAATTTTGCCAAAATATTGAGAGAAGCTATTTTTTTGGGAATATTTATAAATGTTTATCAATGAAATTCAAACAAAATCGTTAGAACCGATTTTGAGAAAATTGACTTTTCCTCTTTTTGCCCTTCAGTAAACAACCCTTAATTTTAGGGTTCGATATCCAATTCCAAAAACCCCTCGGGATAACCCTATGAAAACACTAGATACCAAGTTGTAGCCCGATAGGTAAAATAGTTTAGGCTCTAGTCGGAGGTACAGACAGACAGACGGAAAGTCAAAAACAACTTTTTTTGATTCGTGGGGGGAGGGGGGGGAGGAGGTGGGGGGGGTCATGAAACGTCAAGATTCATCAACATCTTGAGTTTGATTTTGGTTTGACGATCACAATACTTTCTCTACCTGTAAGATAGCGAGAAAATAAAAATGAAACTGTGTTCTCTAGCGGTTTAGTTGTGATATCCTAGGTTCATTCGTTTTGTAAGTTAGGGCGATGCCCCCGGTAAGATCAACAGAAGATCCACTAGAAGGACGCAGACTCGCAGCTGATGATGCACAATAGGTATCAATAAAATGCCCTCGTCTTTGGTGTAATTGAGACAAAGTGTTGTCGTGGTTTGGAGGCCAAGCTAGTTGGCACAGCCTCACCAACACCGAGCTTGGTACGGTACAGTCCCTCATAAAACAATAAAAACACATTGCGATCTGATCCAATAAAACAACATATCATGATGTGTTTCGTAGATTTTAGCACTCGAAACACGGACACACTTTTTTTTCATCACGTTTTTCTAACTTTTCAGACTACCCGCATGTTTTTAATAATGGGCTAATGTTGATGATGGTAGAATTTAGAGAAAATTCATTCAAATTTGCGTGGAGAGAGAGCTATAAATAATTTACGAAAATGAAAAAATACCATCAGGTACGCCCAACTGGGATTCGAACTTTAATTTCCCATGATCGGTAATCCTGTTTACTACGAGAGTGACATCTTAGACCGGGGCTTCCCAATATTTTTATACCCAAGAAGCTCTCGTACCAGAAAAGATACAGACCTCATGAAAATCCTTGCATTAATAATATGAGCATTCAATAGTGACAGTTAAATTTAAATATGAAAGTATAAAACAAGCAAAAAATTCACATGTTCTGGCTGCGTCTTTGAAAAATGTCCTTTATTCAGATTTGAAAAAATTGGCGATCCTAATTACTGATGCTAATATATAGTATGAAAAAACCTCACAAAATGTTCTAAAATTGCCTCACGGAGACTAAGATACCTAAGGCATTCCCTTCCACCCCACCTTAAAGACAACGAAAGGTGGTGTGAAGACGAAGGCCCCTGAACATAGCCTTGCCCCAACCCCTCCTCGCCCCAACCCCTCATCACGCCAAGTCGCTCATACAGCAATAACTGAGGTGACGCCTTATTAAGACAATTGACACGAACCCAGTGTTGAAGCAATTGTCCACCATAATGATAGGTTAGCCCGTCTGTCGAGAAAGGCTGGAGTGAACATGAGTTATTGGACGTTTCCATTTAATTCTCATTCCACTCGTTTGGTGAAACTGTGTTCACTTTTGTCCCGGCATCTCGCCGAGGGAATTCCCCTTTCCCTCCATCACCCCTTTGTCGTGTAAAGTTCGTGATCATTTGAACAAGGAATTCGGGATGGACCGAAGTTATTTCTTTAATTTGTTTCAGTCTCTCGTGTTTTTTAAGACGCCCTTTTGACCCTTTGTCCTCGTAATCCTGTTATTGTTATATAGCGTTTTAACAACCGCGGGGATGAATGTGCGTTGATATGAAAGCTTCGGGTTCAATGGCTTTTAATTAAGCGTCGCCTGTATCGTATTCACTGGACACATAAAGGAAGTATTTTATGAGAGAGTTTTCGTAACCAATTAGATAACAGAAGACGTACAAAATTAATTAAACTAGCAAAGCACATATAAAGTCAATTTGTTCATTGAAGGAGATTTTCTGTCAATGCATATAATTACTAGATCCACTCTCATGGATTTATAAGCCGTGGGGTTTATTTTACCGCTCACAATTTTGACAGAAGAAAGTTTAACACATTGACCTTTAGCTAAACTTTGATACTTTACCACCTTATATATATTTTTTTCTTCTTTCTTCTTGCCCCTTATCAGAAGGCACGTGGAGACAGGTCAGCGTCAAACTTGTCTAGTCTGATTTGCTTGTGACGGGGAGGTTGGAATAATAGATTTGCAGCTGGGTGTATGTATTGAGGTGCTTTTTTAAAATAATTTTCCATGCATATGTGGCTACATTCACTATAAATCATACTATACTCATCGAAACCCCACTAAATACTCAGATTTTCCAGTAAGGGTAGTAAGACATAGTTTAAAAAAAATCACAATGTCAAATTATTTTATTGAAATCATGATATTGACGTGTAATCAACGAAAAATTTCAATTAATAATTGTAAATTAAATACTCCCCAAATATAAGGAGGGTACGTTTGAAATGCTAACTACACAAATAAATGTAACTTCCAAAGCGCATCAAAAAGTTACAACTGAGTCAGCGAGTACAGCTGCTTGTAGTTTTGCTACAGTCCACTAGAGCGTAGCAGCACCTAAGCTTTCATTCAACACGCCGTATTATGTTTATAGCCTAAGAATGTGATTTAAAATCAGATTGTTTATTAATAGACCAGTCCGCTGAGAATGAAGAACAGCTTGAACGATTTCATCAAAATTAATAAAATGAGAAAGGTGGTTTTTATGGACACAACCTAGAGTTCACCTGTGGGAAAGGGAAACAATGAGAACAATGATTTTATCCCAATATTTTATTCAGCCGGGTATAGACCCAAATACACTTGATTCGAGGATAAGTGCGCTAACGTACTACCAACTCTTCTCGTATTTTAAACGTGACTTGTACAACATTTTATAACTAATGAAATTAAAGCTTTAAAAATATAAGTTATGCCTTTGATTCAGACGTCAGACAATTTCTGATGTTAGGCTCGCCAAAGAGTGCGCTGTCAATGGCGTTGAGGTTATGGTTCAAATCTCGCCCGGGTGATGATTTACAAGATGCGATTTAACACTAAGGATTTCCCCATCCTCTCTCCACGTCATTGCGAGGGAATGTCCTTTCCTTTAAACTACCTTCCTCGTCCCTACCCCTTAAATTAACTACCAAACACCTGTTTCGGTGGCCACATGGTCTAAGGCTTCACTCTCGCAATAGACTATACTCTGTTGGTGACAGATAGATCAGGGTTTGAATATCCACCGGGTGTACTGAGAGTATTTTTTTCAAAATGGTTTTACACACACACACACACCACACACACACACACACATTATCTCCACGCAAATGCGAGTACACTTTCTCTAAATTCAATCTTTCCATCACTAACTTATTAGCGTAATTAGTACGTACACATATAACCTAAAAAGTAGTAAGATGCAGCGCTAAAAAAAACAACTATTGAACCTTAAACCTTAAACGAAACAAAAATAAAATATAACCGATAACTATGTATGACTAAAATAGTCCTCAAGCAGTGGCGGATTTAGAAGGGGGCTATTGGGACTATGGTCCCCCTTATCCGTCCCCACCCCCTCTCCTTCGCAAAGTAAATAATCAAATATATTTAAACCAATACCTTTATGTTGTTAAGAGTGGCTAACTCCTATATAGAGGCAGCTACCATCTCCCTAGCCCTATCTGCTACATGACAAAACCAATAATTATTTCAACATTTACTTTCTTTCGTAGCCAAGTGAGTGATTTAGAACTACAATTTTCCAGTAATTAGATTACTAAGTTAGTGTGATAGAAAAGTATTTGTAATAAAAATACAAATTTCTATTAATAGTTCTAGTAAAAAAAAATTTATCAATTTTATTATAATAGTAACTTTTTGTTTCTTTAAAATAAAGTTTTTATTAATAACAATTATTGAATTTATGCTAGAAGGAGGCTTATGAAAACGTTTGAACCCCTCTTGTCCTCCCTCCAAAATAACTCCTGGATCTGCCTTTGTACACCAATAGGATTAGTTTAATAACTGTCAAATTACTAAGGATAGGATATGTGTTCCTTATAAAATAATAATAATAATAATAATAATAATAATACACCTAATGTTTCTAACAAAAATATATATCCTGAAAAACAGGGAAATATCATCACTGCTAAGGGTTGGTTTGTTTTAAAACTGTGTCGTTTCCCAACCCGTCTCCAGGGGAAGACCCCTTAAAATTCGCCCTTCTTCGGCCTAACCCTAGATTAAAACTCTTTTTTAAAAGTCTTTGTTTTACAATACAGGCAACAACAAAAAAAGCGCGCAATCAAAATGGAATTTTTATAACTTAAGGACGTGTGGTGACGTCATTACGGGTGATGGTGACGTCACTCAAGTCCCTGCACGTGCCTGTCGCGTGCCGTAAAGTTGTGAGCATAGCATGGAATTATTGTTTGTAAACACGTTCAGGGCCACGTACAAATTTTGTAACGCTATTAAAATGGTGGCGCACCCACTAGTCACAATTGTACAAACTACAGTCCAATTTTCATAGGAAGGGACTTTTGGAAAATTGTTGTACAAACAATACTTTTTTATGGCCAAAATTTATAACATTTTATTATAATGTAATTAGAAATGGGACACTCGAATCCTTTATTCCTATATTACTGTTGTATTCGATAATCGTAAAAACCTCAAAAATGTATCTTTAATAGAATTTATCAAGAGTTGGAATAAATATACCAATTTTAAGCGATTGGTAAAAGGAATTATGTAGACTTGTATAGTTGTGAGAGTAATAAAATCACACACACAAAAAAAAAGGACAAAATTGTATTATTATAGTTAATTTAATAAAAATCTTTTTTGTGTTGTTTAAGACGTAATATACATGACAAACAAAATATAATTTGCAAGTGGCACCAAGCTTTAAACCACTATTTTAAATTAAATTTTAAATATTTACACTTAAACCTAAATTCCATATATATTTTTAAAGATTCGAGAATTAAAATTTTTATTCGAGATTCAAAAGAAAATTTAAAACTTAAATTCAAGATTCTGATTCTAGAAATATAGGATTCAACCCATTTCAATAAAGTTGTTTTAATTTAGGTTTTAATTATATTGATATCAAAATAAACAGATGATCATTACTTGACATATGAATTACGTGAAAGTAGATCTAGTAACTTTTCTAGCCGTCAGGTACAGTCCTTTCTGTGAAAACTGGACAGTACTAATCTATTATGGGACTCACAACATGGCCAAGTGGTCTGAGACGTCAGACTGTCATCGCACTTAGGTCGCTGTCGTCGTAGAAGTCTGACTTCGAAAGACTGTTAGCTGGGTGCACAGAGAGGGATATCCTACGGTGTGATTTATCACCCACTTTGGTTTTTCACCTGGCCTACTTACTATCTCCTCCTTACTACCATGTGTGAGACACTTAGGATATTTATTGGCTTAATCTATGAGATAAGGATGAGGGGTTGTAGATTACAAAAAGTGCACTCGCGTTATCGTCGAGAGGTGGTGGGGAAAAACCACAATAATAAATCACACGTAGAAAAAAATAATCCTGTAGACCCAGCCGAGATTCGAACCTCAACCTCCCGGTCACCGGCAGTCCAATTTATTGGAAGCCTGATGACTTAAGGCGGCCGCCTCAGTCAGCGAGAAAATATCAATCACTGTCAGGTAACGCGGATTAAAATACAATAGACCTAGTCGTTTTCTGGAATTACTTCGCTATTCCGTCTAAGCTTATACTCCCTTTACCCCTTCCCTTACAGTCACACTTTTTAATGCTAGTAAGAAAGAGGAGGAAGGAAACCAAAAGAACTTCTTATCTTAATGTTCGCTGCTAATTCTCAAATATCTTAAGATTTTCAGGTGCGGTCCTATCAAATAATTACTGTATTTGTTAGAGGAAGGCTAAATCCAGAACCCTTTTTCATCAAGTCTAGTCTCACAGCTCAGCAAATATGATTAAAAATTCATTGAAAATGACATTTAACACTTTTTTTATAATTTTTACACTAAATATATTCGGTTGTTAATTAAAAATACTTTATTTTGCCTGAGCCATATTTTGAAACAACATATTATATAATTAAATATTATGTTATAGTTTAACGCCTGCGCGTCAATATCTCGCTTACCAAGACGGCCCCCTTAAGGTGGGATGGAAGGGGACACGAGTAGAGATCAGTTTTTTTTATAGCCAAAACCTTTTTGACAAAAATAAATAAATTATTGCTTCAGTATATGCACTTAGTTTAATCTAATCCTAGTATTATCAACAATTATTAAATATTTATCATGAGCATAGTGACATTTGATTAGACTTTTTTAAATACAAATTAAAAGTATTTATCAAACTTCGCGATATCAATGACAGTCTACATATTCAAGAAATTGTTAATATTATTATGTGCAGAGAATTTAATTAAATATATCTACTGAAACACTATCCTATTTATTTTAGCCAAACAAGTGTTTTGTTATAAAAAACTACAAAAACGCCGAACTTATCTTGTGTTTCATTACAAGCCACCTAAAGCTTCGTAGTAATCGGTATAGTAAGTAAGATTCATAAGAAAGGATACTCAAGGGCTTGGATTCCACCCTCACGAAGTACCAAGAAATGTGAGATAAAATAAAACGACAGAAAAATTATATTTTTTTTAAGAAGAATACTAGTACTGCTGCAGTGTCTGGGTATTTTATTTTGGAGGTTCAAAAGGTTCCCCAACAGTAAGAATCTCACTATGTTTTATCCCCCCCCCCCCCCCCTACATAGCGAGAATACGAATAAACACACTCTCCAGTATTCTAGATCTATCCCACAATCATTTTGATCCTTGTCTAAACACACGAATCGTTACACCTCTCGGTCCAAGCACATGTTACGTGCGTTGTGTAACTACAGTAATTACTGCAACGCACCCACCCACATACACGTGCAAGAGCTGCGTAACTCGCATTGCTTAGTGGTTGGGATATTTCGATACGATACTGGAACACAAGGGTGTTTTAAATAAAATATACAAATAGATATGTTTAGTTTAGTTTTATACACATAGTAATATCAATCGTTCTTAAATATTTGTCAAGAAAATGATGATATTTGATGAGCGATCTTTAAAAAAAATTGAAAGTCCTCGTCTGGCTATGTGTTTTTATTGTAAATTATTTTGATATAAGCAAATGCAAAACATACTGTAATTAACTCGTGTTCCCTGAACTGTTGATATCATCTTGTGTAGAAAATTCAGCTCTATGTTTGTGCTAAAGCAATATTTTATTTATTTGGCCAAAACAATGTTTTATATAAAAACTGCCAACACAGTGTTGGTTTTGTTTTGTCGCATCCCCTACATTTCTAACTCAACATAATTTTTAAAAATGGTAAAAAGTATGGCAAGTACAACTATAGTATGGATTCCTGAAGATGTAAAACCAAATAAGACGTTTATTCAAAAAGTTTACCACTATACACATTAAAAATGTCCATAAACTTTTCACTTTGGAAAAGAATACATAAATAATTATAGAACGATTATATTGCTACCCGCCTCTGTGGCGTAGTTAGCTAACGCGCTAGTGGTGTTGAGCTAGACCACCGAGAACGGGGAGATCGAGGTTCGAATCTTGGTGGGTGAACTGGGGGTGGTTTTTCCTTAATGGTTTTCCACTCTCCCTCCATGCAAATTCGGGTTCACTTCCTCTAAATTCAACCTTCCCAATTCCCAATCCATTAGCGTAATTAGTACTTAAGCGTATAACCCGAACGGGTAGTAAGACGCGGTGCTAAATAATAATAACAAAATATAATATTGCTATGCTTCCTTATTTATAAGACATATTATGAAATACAAATTAATCTGTACATAAGTATTGCTAGTTGCTGTTTTAGCCACATATTTACATAAATGGGATAGGAGTGAGAAGAAAAAAAGGTTTAGAAAAAGTGTATACGAATTTGCACAACCGTCCAACCCAACATCCCCATCACCTTCAAACCAGTCAAGACTGACAACTTTGTCCGCGTGTCCCCCAGTGTTGGTTTTAGATACGAAGTGTGTAGTGGAAAACAGTAAAGTTGTTAGTTTACCTTCATAGGGAAATCGTGATGCAAGGTAGCAGTGCCAACCCAACTTGAGGGGAAAATTGTGTTCCAGGGTAGCAGTGCCCAACCCACCTTGAGGGGAAAATTGTGTTCCAAGGTAACAGTGATCAGCCCACATTGAGGGGAAAATTGTGTTCCAGGTAGCAGTGCCCAACCCACCTTGAGGGGAAAATTGTGTTCCAGGGTAGCAGTGCCCAACCCACCTGAGGGAAAATTGTGTTCCAAGGTAACAGTGATCAGCCCACATTGAGGGGAAAATTGTGTTCCAGGGTAGCAGTGCCCAACCACCTTGAGGGGAAAATTGTGTTCCAGGGTAGCAGTGCCCAACCACCTTGAGGGGAAAATTGTGTTCCAAGGTAACATGATCAGCCCACATTGAGGGGAAAATTGTGTTCCAGGGTAGCAGTGCCCAACCCACCTTGAGGGGAAAATTGTGTTCCAGGGTAGCAGTGCCCAACCACCTTGAGGGGAAAATTGTGTTCCAGGGTAGCAGTGCCCAACCCCTTGAGGGGAAAATTGTGTTCCAGGGTAGCAGTGCCCAACCAACTTGAGGGGAAAATTGTGTTCCAGGTAGCAGTGCCCAACCCACCTTGAGGGGAAAATTGTGTTCCAGGGTAGCAGTGCCCAACCACCTTGAGGGGAAAATTGTGTTCCAAGGTAACAGTGATCAGCCCACATTGAGGGGAAAATTGTGTTCCAAGGTAACAATGCTCAATACACCTCGAGGGGAAAATTGTGTTCCAAGGTAGAAGTACTCAATACACCTTGAGGGGAAAATTGTGTTCCAAGGTAACAATGCTCAATACACCTCGAGGGGAAAATTGTGTTCCAAGGTAGAAGTACTCAATACACCTTGAGGGGAAAATTGTGTTCCAAGGTAACAATGCTTAATACACCTCGAGGGGAAAATTGTGTTCCAAGGTAGCAGTGCTCAATACACCTTGAGGGGAAATTGTGTTCCAAGGTAACAATGCTCTATACACCTCGAGGGGAAAATTGTGTTCCAAGGTAGCAGTGCTCAATACACCTTGAGGGGAAAATTGTGTTCCAAGGTAACAGTGCTTAATACACCTCGAGGGGAAAATTGTGTTCCAAGGTAACAATGCTCAATACACCTTGAGGGGAAAATTGTGTTCCAAGGTAACAATGCTCAATACACCTTGAGGGAAAATTGTGTTCCAAGGTAACAATGCTCAATACACCTCGAGGGGAAAATTGTGTTCCAAGGTAGCAGTGCTCAATACACCTTGAGGGGAAAATTGTGTTCCAAGGTAACAATGCTCAATACACCTCGAGGGGAAAATTGTGTTCCAAGGTAGCAGTGCTCAATACACCTTGAGGGAAAATTGTGTTCCAAGGTAACAATGCTCAATACACCTCGAGGGGAAAATTGTGTTCCAAGGTAACAATGCTCAATACACCTCGAGGTGAAAATTGTGTTCCAAGGTAACAATGCTCAATACACCTCGAGGGGAAAATTGTGTTCCAAGGTAGCAGTGCTCAATACACCTTGAGGGGAAAATTGTGTTCCAAGGTAACAATACTCAATACACCTTGAGGGGAAAATTGTGTTCCAAGGTAACAGTGCTCAATACACCTCGAGGGGAATATTGTGTTCCAAGGTAACATTGCTCAATCCTCCTTGAGGGTAAAGTTTTGTTCCAGGGTAGCAGTGCTCAATCCACCTTGAGGGGTAAATTGTGTTCCAGGGTAGCAGTGCTCAACCCACCTTGGGAGGGAAAGTTATGATCCAAGGTAACAATGCTCAATCCTCCTTGAGGGTAAAGTTTTGTTCCAGGGTAGCAGTGCTCAATACACCTCGAGGGGAATATTGTGTTCCAAGGTAACATTGCTCAATCCTCCTTGAGGGTAAAGTTTTGTTCCAAGGTAGCAGTGCTCAATCCACCTTGAGGGGTAAATTGTGTTCCAGGGTAGCAGTGCTCAACCCACCTTGGGAGGGAAAGTTATGATCCAAGGTAACAATGCTCAATCCTCCTTGAGGGTAAAGTTTTGTTCCAGGGTAGCAGTGCTCAACCCACCTTGGGAGAGATAGTTATGATCCAAGGTATTGTGCCCAATCAACCTCGAGGAGGAAAATGTTGGTGTTGGCCTGGGGTCAAAAACAGTGCTCAGTCCACCTTCGCCCATATTATCAATGTAAAGAAATAATATCTTATGTTATTTATGTTGGCCACAAAAAAAATTATTTGTTTTAGAAGGTTCTTCTACCAGAATATTAGTATACCTAAAGAGACAGTAGGATTAAATATTTCGGAACCAAAATCAATAAATACTCAAAAATCTTTGAATTAGTTTTTTTTAAATAAACTCAAGATGTTGCTACACTTATTAGACTTGAATGATTAAAAAATGTCAAGCTAGAATATTTGAGTGGTTTCTGTTAACCAACCATCAGAAATTTAAAGTGTTGTGAGAGTTAAACGGTTTTTCCATCGAGTGAATGGCCAGATAATAAACAGTGAAACATCATCACCTCTAGAGCAGTGATTTATGTGAGATATATCCTCACTTACAAGCCTCAATACCATGACGCCAACCTAACGCATTCAGCGCCAAATATGCTTAACAAACAACCCTAACATTAGGGATTCTAGTACCCGGAGAGTAAATTCATAAAAAATGTTTAAAAAAATATTTAAACTTCACTCTACAATGAAATAAATAATTTTACAGTATAAATTTGGCGGGAAGAAACTTTTGGAAAATAAAAACCTATTTATTTGTGTTCAACAATGATATCATTTTATAATTTAACTAGTGCAATTTTACATTTATTGATAATATCTATCAAAAGTGACAGCTGCAAATTAGATGACTTGACGTAAGAATGCGTGAAAGTACATCTGGTAGATTTTTTTAACTGTCGGATAAGGTCCGTTCTAAGAATATTTGACTTGTAGATCTGAAATTAGCTTCTATAAGAACGGTACGGAAAATTCTCCATCCCACCCTCTTCCCTTTTATTTTTTTCACGTTTGCTTTTCACTATTGCACTTGGACAGCAACAATTTGTCCTAACCAAGAAAACAAACTACAGTAATCTCCCAGAACGTTAATTTATCAGCTAATGAAAGGAAACGGACCCACTTTTACGACGAGACCTGTTTGACTTTTTAAGGAATAGAACTTTAGATAATTAGATTTTAAAAAAGAATATGTACTGCCTAAAGAGATGAGATACCGTATATTTTAAATAAACTCTTACAAAAAGTTTTTTTTTTCATGTTCCACGTCTTACTGCCCGTCCGGGTTGTCCGTATTTAGGTCTAACTGCGGTTAGAGATGAAGAATGTAGAGTTTAAGGGAATTGTAGCCAAATGTACAGTATGTGGGGAGAAAAGGGGAATTATTTATCTAACAAAATTACCCTTAGTAGATCCAGGTGGGATTCAAGCCCCGACCTCCCCGTCACCGGCGATTGAGAGTGTTGCGAAAGGAACGTGTTAGACCACGCGATCCCAGATATGAATGGCCTTTGTTCTGAACTTTCATTTTAGTAGATAATAAAATGCCAGATAGCCATAGGAGGAAACTTATCTGATAAAATAACGTTCATATAGCCATACTCCAAGCCATGTGTTCCTCAGATCTTTCTTTTGACAAGTGTTAAATAGATATAGTACTCCATCTCATTGATCCAATCCATCAGACTCGCGGTACACAGGATTGTTGATGACGGGAAAGTTGAGGTTAGAATCTCAGCCAGGTAAGTTAGGGGGTGAATTTCTACATGTGATTTATCAGTGCTATTTTCCATCCCTTCTACACGCTAATTAGTGGGCAATTCTTATAAGATACCCCTTCATTTCTATCAGATAGATTAAGCCGCTAAATCACACATGTGTTAAAAACCTCAAACTATATTTTTATACACCCGCTTCAGTGGCCGAATGATCTAAGTCGTTACTCTCGTGTTAGACTGGCTTGTTGAAGACAGGGAGATTGGAGTTCGAGTCTTAGTTGGGTTTACTGAGGGTAGTTTTTTTCCTAAATGGTTTACAACTCGCCTTGCACTGAAACACGGGTATATTACTTCTAATATGCTTCCTTATTCATCCCTTTCCCAATAGAGTAATTATAATAATGTATGCGTATAGTTTGAAAAGAATAAGACACGTTGAAAAAAAAAGGGTGTTAGTTTGTCAATGTTGATTTCTCTTCATTTGTTTGTTTTCAGTAAAATGGTGTGTAGTGTTTCCAGAGTAAGCAGAGTTAGTCAACACTGTACTTGTGATATATACTCACAACTCAGTAGAACACTCATTGAACATTTTCTGAAAATTGAAAAATGACACCTGGACGCGGGAATCGAACCCGGGACCTTTGGCTAAGTATGCCAATGCTCTAATCACTGTGTCATTTTTCAATTTTCAGAATATATCTTGATGGAGAATTCCTCACTAAAAAAGCATAGATAATAGCTTCAGATATTTGATACTCATAGGATAGTTATAACAGGAAATACATAACCATGTTAGGTAAGGAGGGGAGAGCTTATTTGCTATTGGTCAGAAGTGGAGTTGGTTATCTCATAGGTACAGTGATTACAAGCTATGCTTACCCTGGAAACACGACACGCCACCCCTATTTGTTTTATATCTTCGAAAAGGTTGTTCTATAGCGTTCAGACTGTGTTTCACCCAAACGTGTAGCGATAACTGACCAAGTGTTATCACTTATTTTTTCGTGTTCCTATATGATTGGTAACCGTGAACTCCATGGACCACCGGCAAACGACGGATCTGATGGGCACCTCCACAGCGACACGACCAGAGCAACCGTGTGCTTGTTATGTTATTACTCCGGCGGGGGTTGTTTGATGAAGGGGGTTTCCACAGACAAGTTCACACGTACTTGCCGTCTGTCTGTCTCTCTGTATGTGCGTGGGATGTTGGTGCTTTCGTTTACCTCTCTAGTAAGACTGCGAGCGGGGAGTATGGGGGTTTAAAGAAGGAGGGAGAGCTAGAAATCAAAGCCCTCGTCCAATGAGTATTACACAGTGTTGTCAATTTAGCGACTTTGTCGCTAGACCTGGCAACTTTTACAGGTCTGAAACGACTAATTTTTATTTTTATCGTCTAAAGACTAATCTGGCGACTTTCCTCAATTTTATGTCAAGTTCATGTTCATTATTTTAAATTTTAATACGGTAGAATTTTAATTTTTGAACTACCGTACTTCAAGAACGCAAAATGCATAGCTTCTGTCTACAGAAGAGCGATAAACCCTCTATCTGGCATTCACAAATCACAATGACATCGTTCTGGATCCGGGGATCACTTAAGTCCACTGATGTACCTTACATTCAGTTTATATTAGTGTAAGCATTTTTGATTTGGCGACAAATGTTATGACTTTAAGTTTTTCGTTTAGCGACAATTTAGCGACTTTCTGATACTAATCCAGATACAACACTTATATGGTCGTTGGCAACACTGGTCCTACAGTTGTGCGGACTTCCACTGCATCTCTGTAGCCTTATAGGAGTTTATAATGCTTAAGTTTTGTTAACATTTCATTTCATTTATTTGAGCTATTTAACGTGCACTTTCTGAACTGACCGATTATTTCAGCACACGAGAATTTATATGAGTGAATGCGAAAGGGCCTACCAATTTTACCGGGAAAGTTATTTTCAAATACCTTCCAGAGTTATTTTACATGCTACAATCGACACGGGACCGACGGTTTTGCTTACCCTTAGAAGGAAGTTGTGTTACGGATTTTTATCGCTCAGGTAAAATCTGTCAACCCCAGCTGGATTTGAACCTAAAAACATCGGGTTTCGAGTGAGAGTTGTTTCACACCTCTCCCACCTGCATGTCTCCCCTTGTAGGCACCCCTGTGTTGACATAACAGATTAGATCGATGATGGTTTGGATGAATAAACTGTCAAAAATATCGCTTTGAACATAATTTACAATACTGTAACCTCAATAATCATATCGAGAATTATTGAAGATGAATGTCAAAAATGTGGAAATCTGAATGAGAAAAATTGAAGAGAAAATAATGAAAACATTTTGTAAGGTAGATAGATTGATCGGCACGACACCAGGGAATGAAATAAAGGAAGAGGAGAATAAACGATACAAACGAATCAAGAAAAGGCGAAACGAGATAGAGTGGAGTGAGTGAGGGAAAAAAAGGGGAGGTTTTAAGAAAAAAAAGGACAGTAAAACAGATCATAAGATGGAAGATGGATGAGCAGTTGGCCCCATGAATAAACCCCATACACACACCAAGGAATGACACAGACTGATGGACGGTTGAAAGGCAGGACGAGAACAGACACTTGGACAGACAAAGGGGGGTTTGGACGTGAGGAATGCGTTTTCGGAACTACAAAGCCAATAAACGTGATTTTTCTCTCAGACTGTGACGAATCCAAATACTGGCCACGCTCAGTGCTGAAGAGGTCTAGTATTCTAAACAGAAATATATATAAAAAAAAGTGTAAACAATTATTTTCCAGCTTGAGGAGTAAAAGAATAAGATGATGAAACCAACATATGTGGGCAGGCGGACTGCAGCATCAGTCTCGCCTAGCCTGGTATGTCAATGGCGGAGAGGTAGGGGTTAGAATCCCGACTAAGTGTAATGAGATGATCTGTTTTACGAAATGGGTTTCCCCACTTACTACAAGAAAATGCGAGCACATTACCGATAAATATTATCTTCATCCTCCCTATTTTACTAGTGTAAACATGCGGTTAGCCTGAAGTAGTAGTAAGACGTGTTATTTTCTTAAAAGGATAAGTCAAATGATAGCATACAATTAGCACATACTAACCGACCCTTAGCTCAGTCTACTGAGCTAAAGGTCCTGGATTCAATTCCTGGAAAGGCCTAAAATGGTATCATTGATGAAATGATGGTTTCCCTTTTCACAGTGCTGTATTAACGGTCGGGGGTGGATGTTGTATCTGTTCTAGATTTAAGTTACGTCTTCTGCTCATATAATCAGTCTGTTCAGAAAGTACACTTTAAAAACCCAAATAAAAGCACAATAATAAAAACTCTATCATATGTGGCAGCCACGAATTACTTGACGTATACATATATTAAAATAGTTTTAATGACTTTAATAACTGCCGCATGCGGTCCTTTTTACTAGAATCTTCATATCGAATGCCTATAAATTCAAATGTATTTTTTTCATCACCGCGTCCTACTACCTTATATATATATATAATTACTCTAATGGAGTAGAGATGAGGAAGGTAAACTACCCGCATTTGCGTGGAAGGAGAGCGGGAAACCATTTAGGTTAAACCACCGTCAGTAGACCCAACTGGGATTCGAACTCAAATCCCCCTGTCATCAGCAGACCAGTCTAACATAAGAGTGACGCCTTAGATCATTCGGCCACTGAAACGGGTTATGATTATTATGATGATGATTATTATTATTATTCGTGTACCCCACCTCACTACCCATTAGGGTTGTACGCATATGAAATAATTACGCTAATGTAATGAGGATGACAGTATGATGAAAGTTGAATTTAGAGGAAGTGAGCCCGAATTTTCGTGGAGGGAGAAGTGAAAAATCATTTAGGGGGAAACACCCTATTTACACACGACTGGAATTTAAACTCCGATCTCCCAGTGATCGGCAGTCCAGTCAAATGCGAGAGTGGCACCTTACACCATCAAATATATCATTTGATTTCACGGCGACTTAAACTATTTAACTACAAGGGTAGGTGGATTTTAAGAAACTGCATCAGCTTTCATCTAGGAGGATGGTGAACAACACGGTGAAAAAAGTAAAGCAGATCAGAATCAAACCCGACCTTCCAATTCGGTCAAACACAATATCCTCGTATGTCCAAAACTGTATGTTTACAACAAGTTTCAGGAAAAATAATTAATTAATAGAGAAATATTCCACGTATGGGGTCACCTCGTTTGTGGGGAGGGTGTTGAGGAGATTGTTTGTGAAACCCCCGGTGGTGTGCGACCGGTACCAATCTTGATCACAGAGCCTGACCACCACCTACAACAATCGAGTAGAGGTGACACTGTCTTGGGACATGATACGAGGTCCCATCTCAATAATATCCCCATTAGTCCTGACATGACAGACCGACATGTATGGCTAGCTGACTCTAAACAGAAAGAGAGAGAGAGCCCCTTCCTATAGGAGGAAACATTCGGGTCACTGCCCTCCCTCTGGGGGGAAAGTGTGGGGAGGATGGGAGGGTAGCCTTCGTTCACCCTGAAGATAGTACGCTTATGATGTAGCTTATAAAATAGGGCCTGAGTGAAATCCATCAAGGAACCTCTAGTACCTTGCAGAGGTACACAATGGAGTAGCTTACTTATAAAGTAGGGCCATAGTGCAATCCGTCAAGTAAAGATAGATACCTTGTAAATTTCCACCATGGAGTAACTTATGAGATAGGGCCATAGCGTAATCCTTCATGCAAAGTTTGATACGTTTCAAGGTAAACGGAATATGCGTGTAAGCCGTCTTATCAAACACTCTCATCGGTGTGGAAAAGTTCAGATATTTACGTGGAAAGTAAGTGTATTTGCGATTTCTTACCAGTGCTCGAAAAGTAATCAACTCATCACATTTACTTAGAGTTGGCTCATGGCTTCTTTGGTGCTGACTGTCAGAAGTGACATCTGCTAAACACATGTTTTTGCAGATCATGTGGGTCGGCGTAGGGATACATAATTTTGTCTGTTAGCTTTTCAAAGCTGTTAGTCAGCACCAAAGAAGATATAACTGGCCTATAGTTTCCATTATGGAGCAGGAAGTTGCAGCTAGTAATGTTTATAAAATATCGATAATTTATTAATACCAATATCTTCCTTTTGATACCAATATTTTCTACTCACCTTAGTTCTTATGCCCCAGCATCGGATCGACATAGAAATAAATAATAATTGGTTTATTATTTATTTATTTTATTAATGTGATCCGTCCATCTCCGTTGTCTAGTGGCCTGAGTTCCTAGTTATAGTTCCGGAGCTCCCAGGTTCGATCCTCGGCGTTGATAGATTTACCTGTGAAGCAGTGGGTCTGGAACAGGGGCAACTTAGCTTCGAGAGTACAGTTGAGGAGCTACGTGAATAACTCAGTCGCAGCTCTGGTCTAGAAAACTGAGATTAACGACCGGATGTTTCATTGCACTGACCAGAAGACAGCCTTTAAGCGCCAACATGTGGAAGCAGCCCCTCGGTCGGTATAGCTCGTTTGTGGGCTGAGGCCATGAGTTTTTTTTTTTTTTAGTAATGCATTCTGATGACCTGATTATTAAGTTTTTGGTGCATCAGTAAGAATTGAGATAGATTCATAACTAGACCCTAATTTATAATATTTTAACAACTAGCGTCGGGACCTAAAATACCTAAAAATAATCAATAAATTACATATAAAGCGATCAAAAAATGATAAGAACATTACATTAAATCTACATTAAATTTACAAAAAATAACTTGTCAATCAAAGCTCGTAAGGAATGCAAACGACTAAATCAAACAAGCACTTTACAAATGGAAACTATTACACACACACATTATATATAGCAAGATCTTAGCTGCTAAAGATATATATATCCCTTAGCAGCTAAGCTCTTGCATTCTTCTAAATATAATATTGATTTATTCTTCAGAAGTAATAGCTACCCCCTTTCAACACAACCCTCTCCAACTTATTTCCGTTGTTTCACCAGAAATGTATATTTTACAACCAGACAAGCAAAGAGGATATAAATTTCATTGTCTAAAATTAATTCTCTTCTTATTTCAGACCCCTTTAAGTTGAAAAATTATAACCGAGTATTATGCATTAATAAAATAACGTTGTTATTAAAATTTATACTTACTCAAAATAAATGCTAAGAAATTACTCAAAAATTCCTTAAAATGCGGTGAAACAGTAAAATATATAAAAATATAAAGTAAAAGAAAATTACCAAATAATTACTTATAAAAAACACGTTTCCAGAATCAGGGTATCATGAACAGAATCTATGTGCATATGAGCATTGTCTCTAATTTACCAGAAAAAAATATGATTTGTCATCAGATCCGGGCCCTGGTTATCAGTCTCATCTTGTTTGGTTTTCCAGAAAAAGTGAGGTTGGGGTTTTAGTTGCAACCGGGTATACTAAAATAGTTTGTTGTCTAAGGAGTTTTCCACTCTTTGTCCTAGAAAACGGAGTTACACTTCATATAAATTATACCTTCCTCATCCCTAACCTATTGATGACCGGCCTCTTGTTCTAGTGGCCAGTACCCTGGCTACTGATCCAGAGCTCCCAGGTTCTATTCCTGATGCTACCATGGATATGTTTTCCGAAAGGAGAACTGTTCCTATAGTCACCATAGTCTGGTAATTAGGTTTAAGTTAGGGTTAAGGTTTTCGCTGGCCCACACCTTCACAATCTCTATCAACACATCATCTCTTTATGGGTATGACTTGTTGACAAACTTCAAGGTATACCCTGGGCAACGTTATGTTCCCACAGAGCGGCTAAAAGTCTACATACAGGTGGTCGAACTAGATAGTGCATTTCTCACGGTCAAATATGTTGTAAAAAAAAAGTGTAAACATTAGAGTGTCCCAGATGGGTAGTAATATGTGAAACCTAGGCTCACACACAAAATGTTTTATCAATAATTACCACTCTAATAAAAGGTTGATTAAATGGCATTTGAGGTTCTGCTCATAGTATAGGCGACTAGAAAGATTATTGTTTACCCTGAACACTTCGAATGCAATTTTTGATCTTATTTATTTTGAGATATTCTAAATTTAAGGCTCGAAGAGCACTCACACATGAGAATTGGCAATCCAAGACAAATGTTCAGGGTTTATTCTCATGTACAGGTGTATTTTTAAACTATTGTCTATTTAATTCAATTTAATAAAATAATATTTAGTTTATTTGTATGAAAACATGTTTTTAAACAAACGATGTGCACTACTATAATCGACTCGTTCTGAATCCAATATGAAAGACTCGTACATGTCTGTAAGCCATCTTTAAACTGAACCTTACGATGAGTGATGGGACTCTTGTATCCCCAAATCTAAATACCCTCAACACTATCGTAACATCTTCCACCCCGACTGTGTTGCATCATTTGTTATGTCCCTCTCTCGAGGATGTCCCGAGTCTCGAACTTTTCCTTGACCCGATCAACACGTGACGTCGTGCTCGGACCTTCTCTAATTGGATCAGGAGGGAGGCCCGTCGTCAGCTAACAAGTGTGTGTCGTGACATGCTGCATTCACCGAGGTCAGGGTGAAAAGAACTCGCTTGAGTGACAGCGATGATTTTGTTGTTGCTGTCATTCTGCAGTAAATACAGATGCGAATGGCGATAAAAATATTCACGTTTATGATACAAGTGTCTCGACCCCGGTGCAGTGTCGGCTAATGTATGTGGACACATGTGCATGTGAACATCCAATAATTTGATTACAATTATACAGTCTGTTCGGGATCTCATAGCCCAAACTGTACATATAGTCTGTTTGGAATAAAGGAAATACAAAATCCCTGAAAACTTACATCCGGAAAACTATGTTAATATTATTATTATTATTAGCACCGCGTCTTACTACCCATTCAGGTTGTACGCACTTACGCTAATGTGTAACGTTAGAGAGATTGTGAAATGAAATGGAGGACCTACAATTTAACGAGGGATCCGAACCACTGTAGAGGCCTGGCATTCCACACATTCACAAGTTGTGATTAATACACGTCTTGTCAAAGGTAAAGGAAGGGTTTGGTAATCAGATAAATCTGTGCTGGTCCCGAGGATTGAACCCCGAACCCCCAACACAGAAGTCCGACACCTTATCCCTAAACCACCAGGGCAGCAAAGTACCATTAAATTGTGTTCAACGTTTTGGCGTACAGCACCGAGAGAGCAAATCTGTTCAAGTATGCATGTAGAACAGGTTCCATAAGAATTAGGAGTGCGGCACTACACACCTCGACATCTTGGAGCACGGCAGCAGAACATACCACATATTAATAGTAAACAACACACCAGTCCATCTAGAAATGCAAATACGTGTTAAAGGTCATGATTAACGGACCTACATCACAGAAAAGGCTTGCCATTGTTACATGTGCAGTGCCGCACGCCTAACTCTTATGCAAATTGTCGTACATGACTGCTTGAATAGCTTTGCTTTACCAGTGCTGTACGCCGAAACTTTGAACACAACTTAATGATATTAATATAGTTTTCCGAAAGTAAGTTTGTAGGGATTTTGTATTACTTTTGGTTCAAACAAACTATATGTGCAGTTTGGGCTTTGAGCTTCCGAACATCCTGCATACTATTTTAGTTTTTAATAATTAAGTATTCTATCTAAATTTATGTGACCAATGTTTACCCTTAGTAACCTCGTTATTCTATTTGTATTAGCGTTTTTTCTGGTGTAATGTTGACAATTTTGTCGTGTGTGAGCGTGTGGGATTAGTTATTATAAGCAGTTTGGCAGCACGGCGTGAGCGCTAGAAGTATTTGCTACAGTTGAAGTGCTATTGTGCATGCGCACTACAGAACTACGTAGCTCCTATGGAGATTTAACCTGGGAAATGTGTGCTCAGGTAATGATCAGGATAGTAAAAGTAATTAAAAGGCTAGGATCTAATAAACAAAATTTAATTGAGAAAGTTTGCAAAACCAAAAATGTAAATTTTAAGTTGGTATTTACTAAAAAATGTTCTTGACTATGTAGATGCTATTTAATCTTCTTTGTTGTTTACATTGCTTGCTGTTTTGTAAGGAGTTAAATACATGAACTAAGCATGGCTAATAAGACTATTTACATAATAATAAGAGAAGAAAAATAAAAAATACTAAAATTCACATCTCCACAAGAATATCATTATTTTCAATGTATATAATTTTCGTTTAACCAGAAGAATAACGAACTTAACTTGTCTGGTTCACCATGGTGTAACTTTGTGGTAAGTATATCTAAACCGTTAATTTTTTGTACGTATGTAGACTAATTAAATATTTGTATGAATATATAGATGTATACATAATTTATGTAGGCCTATCTATACGTATAATGCATGAATTTGCTACGTTGATCTAATTACATTTATATGGGCCCATATATTTATGTTGCTATTGTCTTGATATAATTAAACTAAATATATAGATATTTCCAAAATATTCTTCATTACAATTTTGATTTTGTGAACACCCTAGCTTTTATATACCCAGCCACCACTTCCTCGGTGATCTTAGGGTGAAGTTCTCTCCTGAGTACCCGATGTTCGTTGGTTCAAACCCCGCTGAGATCCAAAGATTTTTCATGAGCGATCAAAATTAGTACTACAACTTCCCTCGGAGGGAGGTTAAGCTGTTTGTGGTGTGATAGTTAAAATAGCTACGGAAGGAATGTGAAAAGACATTTCAGATAAAGTTGTTGGCACTTTCACGCTTGCTCATAGAAACACAGCATGGAAGTCGGGGAACTGGGAGCCACCACATTTCCTGAACTCCTCCTAGTATATTTAATTTCTACCAGATAGTGCAGGCAGCACTAGCCAGCCAAAGATCTGAGTGTATGCTCAGCTCGGGATGGATAGAAATCTCATCAAACCAACCTTTAAATTGTTGACTTAAGAAGAAGATATATCTATATATCCTATCTATATTTCTTTTAAATATACTATTTTGTCAGTTATAAAATTTACATAAACAGGTGCAGTCATGTGATCTGTAAATGTCAATTTTAATAATACGCACGAAATTATACTAAGTATTAATAAAACAAAATGTTATCAATGTTGACCACAAGAAGAATGTCTTTATTTTATAAAAGCTATTTATTACCAAAATCCTACTATATAACACAAATTGAACCGATAAACAAGTTTAAATGTTTGTCGGCTCTTCGCGAAAGACTAGTCGCCGGTCCGACCGATCTACCGCAAGGGGACGGGAAGGGCGCTTGTTTGAGGATGTTACAAGTCTACAGGCCCATAAAGTCCCCGAGTGAGACCAGGAATGTGGCTTTAAACACCCGTCTTGTGCCCGTTTAATTCCTTGGCGTGGCGCGATAAAATTACTTGTCAAACTGACGGTCGTGGGCAGGGAGATGCCTACTTGCAAGGGGACAAAATGTACAACACCAGTGAGTTAATGGTTCTTTCAGAGTACATAGCGCCCACTTACATCCATTTCATGTATTATTAAATTCATCGAAACAAAGGAGGTACATTATACAAACATACAAAATTAGAGATAAAATCAAAAAACATTCAGCTTGATTTTTCTTTAATTTATTTTTAAGATGAATTTTCATTTCCGAGTAATTTTTATGACAGTAAATGTTTTACTCTTTTTTTTACAATAACCTAATGTAGGGGTGCAGAGAACGTGAGAAAATGCCAGTGTTTTGACAGTTTAAGCAAAGCATTTTTTTGGCCAAAATTAGTAAAATTTTACTTCAGACTAGCATGTAGATTAATTTTCTTCACATGTTGATCTCAACAGTTGTTGGAATATCTGTCATGGGCATAGCTGCATTATATGATACACTCTTTAAATGAAGAGATAAAAGTGTCATTAAATTCCCAAACACCCATGACAGAAATTCAAGAACTGATGAGGTCATCGTGTGTGAAGAAAATTAAATTCCATGTTTCTACTGGAGAATTAGTTGATTTATTTTGTCCAAAGATATATTTTGCTATACAAACTTCATAAACACTGACCTATTCTCGCGTCCCCTGTATCCACACCTTAACACAAGGAGAGGCTATTACTTCCAGTGGCACTGTTATGATGAACTGAGAATCCCTTGCGGTACATGAAAATGACATTTTTGACGTGAATACGTCTTTAAATTTGCTACCATACGGGGGCAATCCAAAAAACATAATGATAACAAAATCGGGGGATACAGTTTGGCGTTGTAGTTTCAAATCTATCCTCTACATCCAAAATTAAGTTATACCACTGGATAGCTAAAGGATCAAAGAATGCATTACGATATGCTAGAACAGTGAAGAATCGCGCGCGGTGAAGGGGGGAAGCGCCGCCATTTTGAGGTTATTTTGCTGCGTATCGAGATTTGCAATTAGTATAACTTTTGACTCGGAGAAGCTACGATGTTCGTTTAAGTTTTAATCGTCAGCTGTCGTCAAATACATAACGTATTCATGTACATTACGTATTCACGTACAACACACGGCCATGTTCATGACACAGCCACACCCCATTTTTTTAAAAACCATATGGCGATTCAAACCAAAGTCTTTCACATGTGGTGTGTAACTGTTGTAGGTGCGATGCCTCTAAGATCTTGATCACGGTCGAGGTTATTTCTTAATCGAAAATTCTATCCTCACGACATAGTGGTAGAGTAACAAATTCCTGACATGCACCAGGAGGCACTCGGACGAAACGTCAAGCCCATTTAGTTTGGTTTATCGGTAACTCTCTCTGAGGTTGGGGGTTTGAATTCCAACCGGGTGTAAGTTTAAAGCCGGCCAAGATTCAAATCCCATCCCGAAATCCACGTCACCGGTAAATTAAACTAAATGAGCTTGACATTTTGGTCCGTGTTCCCAACGGTGGTGATAACGTAAATATCTCTAATTCTAAAAAATTTATACATATTTAATAAACCATTTTTGGATTTCCTTTAAAACTTTAAAATGACAACCAAGTGTCCCTTATAGTCGGCGCCTCTATCAAAAATAAAATATGATCGTGTGAATAAAAATAAAAATAAAAATATATTCTATATTATGTTATATTCACTAGATAATCTGTTTAATGGGAACCGATCTTGGTCCTTTTAGTCTCCGGAGACTGCCTCATACTCCAAGACATGACCCGGACAAGCAGCCGGGTCAGCCTGGCATCAGAATGACATGATAATTGAAGCGTACGGAATGGAAATAAAAAGTTTAGAAGAGGTTTCGAGACACGCACGTTACTCACTATACGCTTCTCCCCCCCCCTCCCCCCCCCCCCCCCACACACATTTCAGCCACTTCCATGTCGTCTTCATTTAAATACGTGAGTGACATTTACCGACGTGTAAAAACCTTCCCAATAGACTTTATTCACCTCTTGAGTATGTAAGTCGTACCATCGCCTTCCTACCCATTCAAACCATCAAATACACGTTGGTTTTTCAAGCGAGACCACTAAATTGTATCCACTTTTAATGGTCTCCATTTTGACATTTCTCAAACCAACAAAACAGCTATGTAAAAATCAGCCCTATTAAACCCGCAAATGGTGGAACTCAAGTCTTAATTTTTATGCTATACAGTAAAGAAGAAAAGTAACTAGTTGACTCCACTTCGTCATACTTTCAAGCCAATAAATGGGAGAGACAAAGGTTTATAGAAGAGTATTGAATATCTGGCAACATTTAAGATGGGACGGAAGGAAAAACTATTTAAGGCCATCATTTTCGCCATTTTTATAACAAACAACGTTTTTGGCGCAAAAATCTGTAAAAATACGGACTTCACCTTGAAGAGAGAAAAATCTACATTCTAAGCCAATAGTAACAAATGGTACGGTGCAATGCACAAACTTTATCGCTACTTTACCTAAAAATGGGTATATTTATTCAAAACTAATAAAATATGATAAAAGAAATAATATACATTGATACAGAAACATAAAGGAAAGAATATAATAACATTCTAGCAAAGAACATAAGTTTAAATAATATGATAGATTAAATAGCCAAACTATTATAGATGCCAAGTACGTTTATAGCCGCATCTAAATAGCATATTCTTTAGATTTAAAAATGACACATAGACACGAGAAACGAACCCGGGACTTTTGGCTTAGTAAACTAATGCTCTTATCACTGAGTGGCTACAGCCATAGCGTAAACCACTATCAAAATATTGAATTAGGTTTTTCTTTTTTTACGATTGCATTCACTTCACGCCACCAACATACCAGACGAGACTGACCTAGGATAGTATTTAGTATTTTTGTAAACATCGTAAAATAACCAATGATATTGTAAAGCCGTAAAAGATTACGGATAATCCGGAAGAGTTGGCAACGATGAGTTGAATAATCATTGTCTTCTTAAAAAAAAAGAAAAAAAAGAAGAAGCTTTGCAGTTAGAACACCAACGGACTAACACCAACAGATCTGATAGCGACAAACTTAAAGGCTAATAAAATCAAGAGCTGCGTGTTTTGATGTGTAAGGCAGATAAGATTTTAATCGGTTTTCCTTACTTCCTTCCTTATCTTCCTCCACTGGTAGTTTATTGCTCTCGTGGAGGGTGTGTGTGTTGTGTGTGTGTGTGTGTTGTGTGGTTCCATTCTTCTGACCAAGGAAGAGTCAAAGAACACACAAATAGTTCACGAAGATAAATAGAACGACAGCATCGTACGTACGTTCTCGTGTAGTCTATTATAATTTGTGGAAAAAAAACCTCTGTCATAAGTAAACTAAACTTAATAAGTTGCTCCTCAATAATCACAAGTCTTTAGACATAAATATTTATATAAAATTTATGTAAATATTCATATATAAAAAAATTCACAAATCAGTCAAATTCATCAAGAATCTCGATGACAAATATGTTCACGATCAAAATACTTTATCTATAATAATAAGTGAATATACTACCTAAAAGTTGGTCCTGATGTGCTACCCCATGCATTCAAAGCAACGCGCACTAATCAGCCCATCATCCGGTTAGTGACGCCCACCTGCTCCATCTGAGAGAAAGTATATTTACTTGGGAAGTCTTGAAATGCAGGTATTTCCCGTTGCTTTATGCAAATAATTCTACGGGCGATCGAGATAAAGCCTACAAATTTTGCCGGAAATGTATCCAGTATATCTTCCAGGGATCTTTTACATACCTCAATCAACACGAGACCGAAGGAAATTTTATCAGGGATTTTCATCGTTCAGCAAAAATCTGTTGACCTCGGCCGGGTTTGAACCCACAAACATCGGGTTCTGAGGTGAGCACACAAACCCGGGACCATTGAGGTCGTCACTTTATATACATAGTGAAGTAAAGAAGGACACTATCTCAACTAAGCTAAAGGGTGAAAGTAGCAAAGTATGGAGGGAATAGCCAGTGAGTGACCTAATCACAAAATCTCCCCAAAATGGTGTCCCTTTTTTAAAAAAAATCTCTGGTCGTATGGCAGTATTTTCCACATTTGTCAACTCACTGCACACTTAATAAAGCCCTAAAATTGTCAATGCCCCTCATCAGTTTTTAAAACGAAATTTTGTCATTAAAATAAAGAGTGTGTTTTAAAGTTCAATAGCTAAAATACTAACTATTATTTTTAGTTATTAATTATTAATAATTACTTTATGAATGTTTTTAAAATCATGTTGATCATGGATTTAGTAAGATTTTTTTTATTTCTCAAATTTTGTTTTGCTTCTTTTTGATCTTACGCCAAACTATAGCGGTACACCGGTTGAAAAACACTAATCTAAGGGTTCGGCCGGACTGACGAACGTGCGAGCGACTGGGTTCGGCCAGACTGACAAGCGAGCGCGTGATTAGCACATAGCTCTCGATAGTTGTTGGCAAGCAGGCAAAAGTTCGAATCTTGGCTCAGTGAACTGAGGGTGGTTTTTGACAAGTGATTTATTGTTGTGGTTTTCCCATCCTCTCTCCACGCTAATGGTGATTATTATTTGTAAAGGCCTACTTTGATTATAATATTAAAGTATTTTAACATATCAGTTTTACATATATATAGATATGGCTTATGATCCTACCAATTAAATTAGGCCGTTAGTAGCAAGTGTGCTAAGCCTATCGATAGTAATAAAAATGTCAAAATGAGAAGTTTTACTATCACTCAATGAACCAAAAATAGAACCAGTTCTATCTTTCAAGCGCGCTCGTTTTAGTCTGGCCACCTCTAACTACAACTAATGTGTTCTATATTATTTTTTAGTCCTCGCACGCTCGCTAACTAAATCTGGCCGTAACCTAAGGTGTCAATCTCACAATAGACTGAACTTCCGGTGAAGAAGAGATCAGCGTTTGAATCTTTTTCGGGCAAACTGACTGGCAGTATTTCACTCTCCTACATTGGCGGATCGTGTATAGGCACTGCGGAAGTGCAGCACCCCCTATTTCCACTTGATATTATCGATAACATTTAATATAATGAGTATTTTTTTATTAATTTTTGTAGTACAATATATATTCCTTAAGCTTAATGTCAGTACTTCAGTAGCCATCCGTCAGTTTATGAAAAAGATACAAAAATCATGTAAGGAACTGTGCGATTAACAATGCCAGCGACGTAGTGTTTGACTGTGGTGTGCATGCGCACATAGGAGCTATTCTATTTGATTCTTTTTTTTTCTGGTTCTTTTATTTAACAGAAAGACTAAATGTGCTTGCAGTACTTTCAATGGAGAAAAATGTCGTCAATTGTCATCCAGAGATCAAGGAAAAATTTATTGAACTTTTTGCGCAGATTAAAACAAACATAGTGGATTTCATTTTAAATGAATAGATCAAGCTTGAACTGTAACAATTCAAGTTAAATTAAGTAAAATAGTCTGTTCTTTTTGGTTAAGATTTTTTCAAGTTCCTGAATAAATTTTGTTTTATACATTTTTTTTTCTTTTATACAATTTTAAAACAAAGGCTAAAATTTTTCTGGAGCAGAACCCTCCCTAATTTTAGCTACGAGCCGCCACTGCTCTCCTCCCACGGAAATGTGGTTACATTTCCTCTAAATTATACCTTCATTATGCCTACTCCATTGATGTAAATATGCGAATAGCCCAAACGCGTAGTAAGAGTTTTAGCACAAATATATAATATATATTTAACAACAATTTCGTTATAAATATTTAAAATAATACAAAGTAACTTACTAAAATCCTTAAATAGGTTACTTTTAAATAATATCGGTTAAATTAATATATATATATATATATATATATATATATATATATATATATAATTATATTAAAGGAGCCCACGTTCTTATCGAAGATTTGAGGGAAGTAGTCCAGAGAATGGAATAGCCAAAATAAGACAGTATGTGTATAAAACGAGCTACTAGCAGTTTTGCGCATATCATCCAGTTACTTCTTGATTGGGTGTGTGATTTATTAATATATTACTTTTATTAACCCATAGTAATAAAATTAACTACCAAAATGTCATCTTGGTCCTCTAAAGTGACAACACCACATTTTATTTATGATTGGGCTGACTTTCAGTGATTTCAGCGCATCTACATTTTACACGAATGGTTTGAAATCTGGGGCTTCCGTGGGATGTGTCTTTGTTGTGGAAGGGTTTGCTTTTAAATTCGTTTTTCCAGGTGTATACAGTGTTTTTATGGTGGAATTATACGCCATTTTAAAATCGTTGTGTTTCGTATACAGTAATTGTCACCGTTTTGTTCTCATTTGCACGGATTCCATATGTGCTCTGTTGGTATTGTCCACACTATAAACGTGGAGTTTCCTCGTGCAGATAATACAAGAAAAAAATTTAAAAATTTGTTTGTTAAACACGCGGTTCACCTTCTGCTGGGTTCCTAGTCACAACAATTTCTCAGTAAATTAACTGACGGACCAGTCAGCCAATTAAGCAGTACATCTTCCTCCTGAGGCGAGTTTGGGTGTCATGTTTTTAGACCTACGGGGATATGTTCGGCGTGGGGTCTTACACACCTGACACGAACAGTGGATTTAAACCCCTGTTCAGAACCAACTCCACGAAAGTTTAGAGGAGAGGAGGTCATAGTGACAAGACACCACGCCGAGCATTCTTCATTGACCCATGGTTTTTTATTGAGAGGAGTATCACACCTTATGTGACTTGCGATACTCTTCGTGTTATTTAGAGTCCACATTTGTGAGCTTTGCGATGCTCTCCTTCGTGTTATTGAGAGGAGTATCCACCACCTGTATGTGAGCTTTGCGATACTCTCCTTCGTGTTATTGAGAGGAGAATCCACCACCTGTATGTGAGCTTTGCGATGCTCTCCTTCGTGTTATTAAGAGAGTATCCACCACCTGTATGTGAGCTTTGCGATACTCTCCTTCGTGTTATTGAGAGGAGTATCCACCACCTGTATTGAGCTTTGCGATACTCTCCTTCGTGTTATTAAGAGGAGTATCCACCACCTGTATGTGAGCTTTGCGATACTCTCCTTCGTGTTATTGAGAGGAGTATCCACCACCTGTATGTGAGCTTTGCGATACTCTCCTTCGTGTTATTGAGAGGAGTATCCACCACCTGTATGTGAGCTTTGCGATGCTCTCCTTCGTGTTATTAAGAGAAGTATACCACCACCTGTATGTGAGCTTTGCGATACTCTCCTTCGTGTTATTAGAGGAGTATCCACCACCTGTATGTGAGCTTTGCGATACTCTCCTTCGTGTTATTGAGAGGAGTATCCACCACCTGTATGTGAGCTTTGCGATACTCTCCTTCGTGTTATTGAGAGGAGTATCCACCACCTGTATGTGAGCTTTGCGATGCTCTCCTTCGTGTTATTAAGAGAAGTATCCACCACCTGTATGTGAGCTTTGCGATACTCTCCTTCGTGTTATTGAGAGGAGTATCCACCACCTGTATGTGAGCTTTGCGATGCTCTCCTTCGTGTTATAAAGAGAAGTATCCACCACCTGTATGTGAGCTTTGCGATACTCTCCTTCGTGTTATTGAGAGGAGTATCCACTACCTGTATGTGAGCTTTGCGATGCTCTCCTTCGTGTTATTAAGAGAAGTATCCACCACCTGTATGTGAGCTTTGCGATACTCTCCTTCGTGTTATTGAGAGAGTATCCACCACCTGTATGTAAGCTTTGCGATGCTCTCCTTCGTGTTATTAAGAGAAGTATCCACCACCTGTATGTGAGCTTTGCGATACTCTCCTTCGTGTTATTGAGAGGAGTATCCACCACCTGTATGTGAGCTTTGCGATGCTCTCCTTCGTGTTATTAAAAGAGTATCCACCACCTTTATGTGAGATTTGTGATGCTCTCCTTCGTGTTATTGAGAGAGTATCCACCACCTGTATGTGAGCTTTGCGATACTCTCCTTCGTGTATTGAAGGAGTATACACTGTATGTGAGCTTTGCGATACTCTCCTTGTGTTATTGAGAGGAGCATCCACCACCTGTATGTGAGCTTTGCAATGCTCTCCTTCGTGTGGTGGAGTGTTGCAAGTATGCCTCTATTCACCTGGCTCTTGATTTTAATGGTGACCATTTTGGTTAAGAGACATTGTGAAATGAGTTATTTGTTTACTCCGTTTTATACGCCAGGCGAGTCTTTTAAACTGTATTTGAGTACCACTTTATAGAGTAACTCAAATGAATCGTGTCTCATATTGAAATGTATTTAAAACATTTAAGCAAAAACTGTATTATTTGTCTATTTTATTTTAGTGTTTTTCTCTGCTAATTCCAACCAATGAATTATTTCTTATAAGGGAGAATAATACGTTTTAATGTTGTTAATGGCCCCAAAGACATAATCGTCTCGACAAGCTTATAAACCGTAACAATAGATTAATGAATTAAATGAATAGCTTGTCTGTCGGTTATGAGCGTGGCGCGATATCTATTGCAAGCAGAGGTCTGATATTTTTAAAATTAGTGGACCCTGTGCGTGAACATGCGAACCACGAAGCAGGAATTTTTTAAATTTTTATTTATCCTTTTTAAATTAATTAGAGACCGAAAAAATTTAGATGTATTAACGCTACGAAATAAATTTAGTATTACATTTCATAACGGTTGTGCAATATGGGTTATGATAACCCCTGTGTAAGAAAATATGCACCTGGAAGCAGGAATTTTAAAATTTTGATTATATTTACTTTTAAACCCTTTTAATCCTTTTTATCGTTTTTAAAGTTTTACCTTTATTACCCTTTTTGATCATTTGCCACTTTTTACCCTAAAATAGGCCTATTTCTTCTGGGCGAGGCCGGGTACTTAAACGCTAGTCCCTATGTTAGCTATACATGAATGGTGTTAATATTTTTTAACTATTTATGTGTAGGTACTCTAATCGTGCGTGTGTAAGTTTAGTGACTATTCAAGAAAATGTCTTAGAAACCGATAATATGTTTGAACTCAGCTGCTGTTGAAAGGTTTGACCAGTGAAGGGGGAGACGGGGTGATTGCTTCCTTTATCTATCAACTTATTTGAAATAGGGTTCAGTGGCCGAGTAAAGCAATTTCTTTACCCTTGAGGGAGGAAGAAACTTCCGGGCTAAATGTGAACATAACAGTAAACTTTTGTTCTCAATGTAACAAGAGCTATGTTTTCTCAGGTAAGAGAAAGAAGACGTATCTCTAAGAGAGGGGGGAAACGTAACACACACATAATAGAGAAGAACGGGAGGTGTTCATTTCCTTTCTCCCCCCCCCCTTCTATCCTTTCCAAACAACTTTATTGAAAGCAACCACACACGTTGTATTCCAAAGTCAGCGTGGTCCTCCAAGTACAATATTTTAACACCAGATTAAAAAGTAGAAATAAAATATATTCACTAGGATCTAGGTTTATCGGATCTATAAATAAATATAACATGCATTTATCAATTCATCCTCGAAATAAGATCTTCAAAGGCTCTGGTAAATCCCAAAATTCATTATAATTAATTTTGATAAAACACCCTTTTTTTTCATTTAACAATGTGTAACAGTTTCAGAAGTATTTGCTGATGACTTTTCTCTCCAATTCTTTTGAAATATAAATAGTGCCGAAGTAGACCGTCAATTGTCATTAACAACAACATCTATTTCCAAACGGTGTCTCGACAAATGGTACCAGCGACATTTCATACCACTAGATTTTTTGTAACATTTCGTATTACCCTACCTGAAAAGTATCTATTAATGACTTCAAAACATTTACGATGCGACAAATGGTACCTCTTATATCTATTTAGCTTATAAAAAAACTAATATGTGCAATCAAGGTGCATTACTGGATAGAAGTGAGAACGTCAAAATTTCAGTTAGTGTATGTTAAATAGTGAGTTAGGTTAGATAAGATTAAGTTAGGTTAGGTTAAATTTCATATTCTTGAAATGCTCCAAAACCATTGCCATATTACTATCTAGTCTGCAATCATTATAATATATAATAATTATATATATATAATATAATATATAATACAGTAAAACTTACCTTTAAAGAAATCGCAAGAGTCCAATATATTTTACCGCTAAAGCCAGGTTTCCGTTTAATGAAGGTGTACTATAAAAATTAAACCAGGGACATGTACGTAATTGGGATAAAAATTATAAATTAAAATACCGTACTCATTCATACATAGTATTCATTATTCGCACTATACATGAACAGAAAAACATTACTCACTTTGTCTTTATTTTCTTCTGGTAGTCAAACAAGGTTTTTTGCACACAGTTTACTCTCTTGTCTGCCCAACTTTCGAAAAACACTTTAGCCTGAGAAATCACACTAAGCATATCATAATCATTCCATTGTAGGGCAAATGCTGCAGTTCCTTCAAACTTTTTACAGAATCTTGATAAGTCTTCACGCTACACTTTTCTTCTTCCAACACAATGTTATTTCCTCTTATCTCTTTCTTTGTTCTTTCCGACTTTCTTTAAAACTCCCTACTAGGGCATCGATATTCATTGTGTCCGGTTCAGTTTGCACGTTATTGTCTATGTTGATGTAGTCCTCAGCATTGCAGTTATTAAAGCAGCTTCATTCATACAGTTTTGTAAGTCCTGCTGGTCATTCTCATTTTCTACACTAGCAGTAACTTCACTCATAGAAAATCCAACTTTTTCAAAACACTTTGTTACCGCTCTTGGCAACAACTTCTTTATGGCTTGACTTATCCAAATAACCGCATCTAGAACCGAGACGGTACAAGCTCAGAGGCGGATGATGTAGAATTCATTTCAGTGAGCGAAGATTGCATTAATAGTTTACGATAGTGCACTTTAACATTCTGAATGGTGACCTGATCCATTGGTTGAGAAAGACTTGTGGTTTTTGGAGGAAACCAAGCAAGTCACACTTGGAAAATTCAATGTGGGGGTGGCATGTTATGTTATCCAAAAACAACAAAACATGCCGGTTTTGTTTTTTCATTCTGTCATTAAAAGCCGTTAACAATTCCTCCATGATCTGTGACGTCATCCACGCCTTTTTGTTGTATCTTCACTAAGCGAGAAGTTTCCGTATGTCCATGTTTCTGAACCATCGTGGTTTTGCTGCCTTATCGATAACTAAGGGTTTCTCCATTTCACCTGACCTAAAACCACATAGAAAAACAGCCAATCTTTCTTTGCACAATTTTCCTTCCGAACATTTTTCACCTTTCAAATACAGTGAATTATTTGGGAGCACGCAGAAGAACAGTCCAGTCTCGTCACCATTCACTATGGTTTTAGGTTCATATCCCTCGATTATAAAAGGAAGTGTTGCAAACCATTCTTCAATGATTTCACTATTTACATCCCTCGATTCACCCCAAAGTTATTTAAAAACTATCCGATGTATTTTGCAAAAACTCTCCAGCCATCCGTTAGATGCTTTGAATTCTGCTTACCTCAGTTTTTGAGCGAACTATTTAGCGTATTCCTGTATCATTGAACCCGACATGCGGTGATTTTTAACCCTAACACTGACAAACCACTCTCACACTATTTCATTAATGTCTTCGTTTGTAATTTTCTTGAGTTCTCTTTTTATTTTTCTATTAGCACAGTTTTACCAGAGCTTCAACATTTCCGTTTTATTCTTTAGAATCTCATACACTTGAGTTTTAGCGAGGCTAAACTTCTTCATCATTTGCTAAACTAGCTTATCTCGCTCAATTGCATGAATAACTTTAACTCTCGTGTTTGGACAAGCACAACTCTTTTCTTTGAAGCCATAATGACAACTACTAGACTTGAGGGAAAAATGAAGGCTTAAAGTTCATATTGAGTAAAATTTCCGGTAGGGACAAACAATTGAATATCAATATCGGTAGTGCTGTACTGTTAAAAGCTGAATTCCAAAGGTTATTGACAAATCATAGTGCGGAAATTGGGAAGAACAGAGATAACAATCAAGAAGTAATTACAGTTCACAATTCTGTAAGCAAGGTAACAAAAGAACTAAGAAGGAGAAAGGAAGTATACCTGATTTAACATTTCAACTCCTCTTAATATAAAGGAAGCGTTAGACAAAACAACATTCTGTAAAATGTATTGGATGCAAAAAAAAAAAAAAATTCTCAGAAATGTCCACCGGAACATTGGACATTTTCTGTATAAAGCCTTATTATGAATTCCGTTACAGCGTTAGACCGTTTCCGTTTAATCCAGGGTATTTAGCATGTTTTTCAGCCCTAAAGTCATGGGACCGTAAAATATTTCCGTTCAAGACAAGTTTCCGCTTAATAGATAGTCCATTTAAGGCAGGTTTTACTGTATATACATAAACAAAGTTTAATTTTTATTTATACATAATTTTGAATAACAAAAAAACTCAGAATTATTTCAAATTGTGTCACTTTAAATACTTGATTGTAGGAATTTTTAATTAAATAATTCAATGAATATTCACCAACCCACATAAATCCTGGGAAAAAATCTATTTTTTTAAAACGTCAGGCTTTTCTGGTCTTATTTTCCAGTATCAGAAAGGTCAGGGTTCAAATTCCAGGTAGGTGTAGAGATAATAGTTTTCCCCAGATGGTTTCTCACGTTCCCTTCACTCAAATTCGGTTACATTTCCTCTAAATTATATCTTTATCATCCATTGCCCACTAACGTGATTAAATTGTGCATAGTCCAAACGGGTAGTAAGTAAAATGCGCCGAAAAAACGAAAGTATTTCCTATATTTAACCAAACAAATTTTTGTAGGTTGTGACCCGCAACACGCCCCAATTTTGGGAATACGGCTCTTCGACTAATTTGAGTTTTGAGACCACGTTGTATAAGGTGTCACTCTCGCAATAGACTGGATTACTAATACCAATCGGGTGTACTGAGGGTGGTTTAACACTCTAACTTCACCCAAATGCGGGCACACTGCCTTTAACTACAGACTTTCTCACCCCAAATAAATTAATAGAGTTAGTAGCCTATATTTGTGTACCATCCGAACGGGTAGTAAGACACGGTGTCAAAAAAAATATTCTAGTTGTCAGATAAAAGATCCTTCCTACGAAGATTGAACTGCGGATAAACTCCGACGTTTGGTTCGCGCGTCCGCCGATGTGTGTCACTGTGTCGTCCCACTTGTGTTCGTGGCCGGGAGCAGAGCGTGGGTGTGTCCCTGCCAGACTCGGGGTGAGGAAGAAGCTGCCGTGCTGCGTCCTAAGAGCCTGGCCGCCCACGTGGCATCGCCCAGACCACTGTTTGTTGACGTAGCAAGCAGTGCTCCCATATTTCACGCTACTGATCCTCCTAAACCTCTGGCTCTGTCTGCCACAGAGCACACAGCAACAGTCTCGACTGTAGTAGGATTCTGGCACGGAGGAATCCTTAGAAAATAACAAAGTTTTGGTAGGTGACCTGGTGGTCTAGGGGTAAGGTGTCAGACTTCTGTGCTGGCGGCCGGGGATCAATCCTCGGTCCCGGCATCTTATATCCAAACCCTTCCTTCACCTCTGACAAGACATCTTGTGAATGTGTGGAATGCCAGGCCTCCACCGTGGTTCGGATTCCACGTTAAACTGTAGGTCCTTCATTTCATCTCACAATCACCCTCCATTACACATTAGCGTAAGTGCGTATAACCCGAACGGGTAGTAAGACGCGGTGCTATAATAATAATAATAATAATAATAATAATAATAATAATAATAATAATAATAATAATAACAATAACAAAGTTTTGGGGTTAATACTGATAGCAGTTGACTACTATATTACTCACTTCAATGGTTGGCAACCTTTTTGAGCCCTGATCGACTTATAAACTTATAAGAAGTCCCGCTATCATAAATCGTATATCCACTTTAAGTTTGGTATTTTTTTTATCTATAAATTTCATATTTACTCCTTAGATCCCATCTTTCCTAGAGTACATATGCCCAGACATGTAGGAAAAATTAATAGAATAAATAAAATCTACATTTTCATATTAAACTATTTAAATTTCTCATTATATAACTGATTATGACAGATCAAGGTAATTTTGGTCATACTCCAAAGTTATTTGAAAGTACTTGATGTGTTTGCGAATTTAGAAGACTCAAAAGATCGAACTTTAATGACGATGTAGTTTTCTACACGATCGACTGAGAATTGCCACGATATAGAGCGGTCGAATGCGAGCGACCAATTGCCAACCCCCTCTGGTCTCTCGCAATAGACAAGAGTGCCGATGACGGATAGATCGGGGTTCGAATCTCGATCAGATATGCTGAGGGTGTTTTTACCTAGATTGTTTTCAACGCAATTGCGGATAAAACTACCTCTAATTTAAGCCATCCTAATTCCTAAAAAAAAAAGTGTAATTAGTACTTTTATGCTTGTAGCACGAATGGGTAGTAAGACTCACTGCTAAAAACCTATATTATTAGTATTATTTTATGGGTATCAATGCTATCCATCAGTGACAGCTGAAGATCATATGACTCGAAGTATGAATGTATATAAATAATTTTATTAATTTATGTAGCTGTCAGATAAGATCCTTACTACCATAATTTTATGAAATCAAGTCCGGGATTCGAAACCCAACCTAATAGGGTTAAAGACAAACACACAGGCTTTCATCTAGCACTAGACTTTATTTTTAATTATAATTGTTTTTGTTTTCTTTATCATATTCCTTTTAGTAATACAATAGTATGTAGTGGTTAAAAAATGAATATACTACAATATTTTTGTATGCAAATAAAATATTTTATGGGAACAGAATCAAAAATATGGCTGAAAAGGTAAATACAATAAATACATATTTTAAAAAGAAACTGATAAGAAAAATGATGAAATAAGACAAATAGATGCAAATGACGAAATAAAATAAAACAGTATTTTATTATTATTTGCTGAGATTAACTCGCACCTAGCGTGTTTTTTGCATAATTTTAAGACTTAAAATTCCGTCTCCTCCAGGATTTGAACTGAAGTATTTAAATCTCGTGGGGACTTACAACTATAAAGAGATATTGTTATCAGGTGGAGAACCATAGTATTATCTGACCGTATATCCCAATATCTTGATCCTTTCAGTCACCATAATCATCGGAGATCAAAACATCAGTCTCGTTTTGTCCAGATTTCTAGTTATTGGGAGGTCAGGGTTCAAATACTGTCTGATACTGTAGTAGTAAATAGTATTTTACAATCCCCCTTCATTGAGATGTGGGTACATTTCCTTCCCCCTTCATATCCCATTAGTGTAACTCTGCGGATATCCCGGACGGGTAGCAAGATGTGTTACAGGAAACAAACAAATAAATAAAAATTAAGATTGGGAAGACAAAATGTCAAGTAATGAGAGGTTTCCCTCTGCCATTCCATGGACCACGCCTATTGGGACATAGTAATACGCCAGGTGTGAGGGGTGGGGGTGGTGGGGAACGTGGGAAACACAAACTGTGGGGCACGGAGTTCACGCTCCTTGAGTCACTTCGCTTATAGACTTCTCCTGGGAGATTCCCCCGACTGGGGCACCCACACAAATCTCCAGTTGTTTATTCGGAAGCTCAGATACTCACGCGGTCTGAGAACTACCCTTAAATGAATTTAGCCTCCAAAAACAAATATAAAATTCTATTTGTGATGTACAAGACTCCCCAGATACACATTTTAAACAGAATTGTTAGAGGAAATTTCAAAGTTTTTTAATTTTCCAAAATCTATAATCAGTAAACTACCTTTAAACGAAATTTTCCCCGAAAACCAAATATACAGTGTTATTTTGAAGGTAAAACACACTCTAGATATCCATTTTAAACAAAATTGTTAGAGACATTTTGGAAAAAAAATTTAATGCAAAAAAAAAAATCACTTAATAGTAAACTACTCTTAATTTGAGGACTAAGGTCAAAATAAAAATAAAACTCCCTAGGTATTGCCTTAAACATCAAGATATCAAGTTTGAACCAAATCTATCAAACCGTTTCAAATATGTCGCCAGGGAAAGACGACAGAAAAATTGTAAAATCCAGTTTTTTGGCTTCGGACACAAATAAAACGTAAAGATTCATCATAATCTTGAGACAAAAATTTTCACGATCACAAAACTTTCTCTTGATATGAAAAAGTAAAAAAAAAGGGGGGATCAAGCAAAATACAAACATTCCATCACCAGTGAAGAAGACAATCTTGTCAAAAGGGTCATGCGGGTTACCTTGCACATGTCGCTGACGCACACCCAGCGTCCGGGGAAGTCCCCCCTGCAAGGCGTCCCGTCCACCACCGTCTGGTTAAGTGTCGCGTAGAACCGGAACCCGACGGCCCGGCAGTTGAGCTCGCACCGGGACGGAGCTGAAAACAGCCGTCGTTATCACTTCAATACAAAGACGCACACTTTTTTATTAAGGTCTCGGGGACCTAGCGGTCTAGGGTAAGGTGTCAAGACTTCTGTGCTGGGGGTCCGGGGCTCAATCCTCGGTCCTGGCACAGATATATCTGCTTTCCAAACCCTTCCTTCACCTCTGACAAGACGTGTATTAATTACAACTTGTGAATGTGTGGAATGCCAGGCCTCCACCATGGTTCGGATTTCACGTAAAACTATAGGTCCTCCATTTCATCTCGCAATCACCCTACCATTACACATTAGCGTAAGTGCGTATAACCCGAACGGGTAGTAAGATACGGTGCTAATAATAATAATAATTATTATTATTATTGTTATATTAAAGTCTCATATACGAGAACACTAAGACACAGTCTAAAAGAGAGGACAAAAATATTTGATAAAAGCTTGGTTAGAGGAACAATTTCAACTAGAATGTTACCCACATCAGTGATCAAACTGTTTGAGGCGTCACTCTCGTATTAGACTAGCGTGCAGATTAAGGGGAGATCGGGGTACGTATACCGATCGAGTCTAATGAGGATTTTAGTTTTCTAAATAATTTCCCAATTTCCTTCCAAGCAAATGCGTGTTGATTACCTATAAAAGGCTTCCTTACTTATCCTTAGCCCATTAGAGTAATTATCATATATGCGTAGAACCTAAACAGATAGTAAGACATAGGGATGAAAAAAATTATCTTTCAGTGTTGTGTTTTTAGTAATTAATTTCATTGTCGAACCGTATCAGTGATGATATAACAAAAATATATATTATTTTATCTAGTCAAATTGAAATTTATAATATAAGGAACGTAATTACTCTAAGAATCATAATAGAGATTATTAAGTAATAAAGCTAAGCAATTAATTTGTGTAAGACAAGTAAAATTGTAATTCTGTGTGAAAACTTTATAACAATAACAAAATATAGGATTTACTGATACGCAAGGATTTTTTTAAAATTGGCAAATTGACTACATTAGAGTTAATAATATTATATTTAAATACTTTACGAAATATTTGAATACCTGAGATAAAGAACTACGTTAATGAGGACTTGACTAAACAAAATTAATAGGCAAATCAGTATGGTAACAAAAATGAACTTGATAATTTAATGAATAATAATATTAATAAAAAGCTTAAATGTGTATAGTATTTAAGATATTGACACTGACTGTATTAATAAAAAGCTTAAAATACATTGACAAAGAAGATGTGTTAAATATTCAAGAGATTAACCACAGACTGTAGTAGTTGGCTAACGCGCTTGTCCTGTTAAGCTCGACTGCTGAGGACGGGGAGATCGAGGCTCGAATCTCGGTCGGATGAACTGGGGGTGGTTTTTCCTAAATGGTTTTCCACTCTCCCTCCACGCAAATGCGGGTTCACTACCTCTAATTCAACATTCCCCATTCCTAATCCATTAGCGTAATTAGTACTTAAAGCGTATAACCCGAACGGGTAGTAAGACGCGGTGCTAAATATTATTATTATTATTATTGTTATTAGCACCGCGTCTTACTACCCGTTCGGGTTATACGCACTTACGCTAATGTGTAATGGTAGGTTGATTGTGAGATGAAATGAAGGACCTACAGTTTAACGTGGAATCTGAACCACGGTGGAGACCTGGCATTCCCCACATTCACAAGATGTCTTGTCAGAGGTGAAGGAAGGGTTTGGTAAGCAGATAAATCTGTGCCGGGACCGAGGATTGAACCCCGGCCGCCAGCACAGAAGTCTGACACCTTACCCCTAGACCACCAGGTCACCTATTATTATTATTATTATTATTATTATTGTTACAGACTGTAAAAGGATGAGTGATAGAAAGTTAAATAGTTGACTAACAGATGTGTCATCCAGGTTTTGCTAAATCAGTTCTGATATGTTGTAATTACACACACACATATATATATGACTACATACGAGTTATTGAATATTAAACAGGAAGTATAACCAAAAGGAAAATTATCGTCGCCATGCAAAGTTGAATAAAATTAGCGTTCCTTATCTATGTATTTTTAGTTCCTCTTTATATATTATTATTAGCACCGCGTCTTACTACCCATTCGGGTTATACGCACTTACGCTAATGTGTAATGGTAGGATGATTGTGAGATTAAATGAAGGACCTACAGTTTAACGTGGAATCCGAACCACGGTGGAGGCCTGGCATTCCCCACATTCACAAGATGTCTTGTCAGAGGTGAAGGAAGGGTTTGGTAATCAGATAAATCTGTGCCGGGACCGAGGATTGAACCCCGGCCGCCAACACAGAAGTCTGACACCTTACCCCTAGACCGCCAGGTCACCAACCTCTTTATATAAAATTTGTTGTAACTCTCGGATGAGTGACGACATGTTTCGGCGATTACGCCATCATCAGGTCTGAGACAAACCAATGCGAAAATGTAAGTATTTAAATTATGATAAAGTGGCAAACAAAAGATTCAGAAATGCAAACTGGGATTTGAGAATATACATAGACGTTAGCCAATAAAACAGATGTTAGAAATGATCAAGTTGTGAAAACAAATGGGAGAACTTGTTACTTAAATTAAAATTAATATAACTAAAATTAATCAAATTGAGCTTTATTTTGTACTAAAACAGTGGGTGATTTAAAAAAACAACGAAGTTTACAAACTTATAAAGCTGAAAATCAAGCACAGATATAAATGAAGCAATAAAATAAACACATTATATGCAAAAGAAATATAATTTATAGGTATCCCATGGGAATGAAAAATATTGAAATGAAGAGTAAATGTGTTCACTGCTAAATATTGAGAATATTTTCTTTTCTATTTTAATCAATTTTCAAGAAACTTTGTTTTATAAAAATAAACCTCTTATCCTGTGCTTATATTCCTTAAGTACTAATCACGGCTTAATTATCGGGAATTAAATACACGATTACAATCAAATCAGAAAACGCATCGTGGTAATGTTTTCTGCATTCTTCATTTGACAACAACGAAATTGGAATTAGTTTAATAGTATTTTTTTAATTTTAATTTTTTTTATCTTGTTTCTATTAATAAAATAAAAAACGGGTTCACTGGTCTAGATTCAACTGTTGCCTAAAGTAGATTAGAGAAAAAATACACAACGATGCAAAATTTTGTTCGTATTGTATTACCTACCTAAGCTAGGCGTTATCCGTAGAGTGAAATGGGCTCTTAAGTTTCCTCTGCATTTAATTACCAGCCTACTAGTCTCTCAAACATTATTTGAAACCCAACCGGTAGTTTAGGTAACAATATATAATAGGAGTGATTCAGATATATCAATGGTTGACGGTTTAAGGAACTTAATACCACTCATGTGTGCATCCTGTCAGGTTACACCTCCTATCCTCTCGAGTCAAAGCCAGGCATTATATTACTGTGTTATCTATAATGATGAGAGTTTAGACGATAACACCAAATAAAACACAACCATGTGTCAGTATTATTCGTTCTCGTGAGACTACGCTAGTAGCTGGAAATCAGAGTCGTAGCCCCGGTCTGGTTATACTATACGCTAGACAGGACTGTAAGTTAAGTGGAGAGTAACACAGGCTGAAGCACGCACATGTCAAGACTATTTTTCTGCTTTTATTTATTTAAAGTATTTAATGTGCATTTTCTGAACAGACTAATTATATCAGCACACGAAAATGTCCATGAGTGAGAGCGAAAGAGCCTACCAATTTTTCCGGTAAAGGTATTTTCACATGTATTTCAGAGTTATTTTATATGACACATGAAATCGAATACTTTACTTCCCCTCCGAAGAAAGTTGTGTTAAGTGTTTCCTTGGTCAAAAGAATTCGTCGGCCCTGGATAGGTTTGAACCCATGAACATCGGGTCCTGAGGTGAGCACTTTACCCTAAGAACACCAAGGCCGACTTACACGTCATAATATGTAAAGTTATGTTACTGTTACGAACGCTTCCAATTAAGTATTAGAGCCATTATTTTTATATTAATTAACTAGGAATATGAACTTTTGATCCTTAAGAAGATTCAATATTCAAGGATTAAAGAAAACATCGGGTGTGATATGTTGGAAATATTAAAATCTTCAAGTTTTGAATCGGATTGTGTTTTAGAACTCTTATGCTGCTTATCAATGGTATTTACCAAAATAATTCTGGAACAAAATTAACAAACAACTTTTTGAACATAATTCACCACTAACTGAAAATATAAATGTTATAATACATGTTCTATAACATAAAGTTTTAATATTTAGTGTTACTATTTTTTTATTTTTTTTTTAGAAATTTTTATTTTTTTGTGAAGCGGTGGGTTAAGAATGGGGTCTAGCTCAAACTCGTGAGGACAAATGAGGAACTACTTTAATAAATAAGTAAGAGATATGGCCTAAGAAACTGAGATTAACGGTCGAAGGGTTCGATATGCTGACAACATGACACTCTATAACCGTAAAAAATGGAACATAGGCAGGCGTTATGTCGGTATAGCTCTATTGTGGGCTCAAAACCTGGAATTTTATTTCAATTTTCTTTATCAACTTAAGAATAATGTTGCAGAGTAAAACTAGTGTGCTTGTCATGTTTTCTAATCTTCGGATTCAAGATTAAGGATTCGTAATAAAAACAAATATAAAATAGTGGATTAGACCCATTTCTAGTACTAACCTAATAGATAAAAGATAAAGATTGAACATGTTATTTTTCTTATTTTTCGTGTCCAAAATAAAATGTAGCTTCTTTTAAATCAATATGTTTGTAAATAGACCTGAGAATGTTAAATTATATGAAAAAATTGCAGTTGATTTAGTGTAATTTTTGTCTTTAAACTATTTATATCCAGGAAATACACATTTAAAAAGACGAATATAAAACTGAATCAACATTGATTCTGAGAGAGGAGATTATTTTGTTTAATAGCAAAGCACATCTAGTGAGCCTATCAGAATCAGAGGAGTTTAATATTATATTGAGGAGAACGAATCGTTCGCCTAGTCTTTCCGATAAAAAAAACTCTAGACATAAAAACAATTAATAGTAGATAATGGAATTTGACAACGGTTTCAAATATTTACAATCTGCATCTTCATCTGTTCCTAAAATTTAATGACATTACCTGATAACCCCCAATTGTAATTGATAAAAAATCTAGCACTGCTATTTTTCCATCCCCCATCCAAGCTAATTTTGGCGCTCTTCTTCTACTAAAGCTACCCTACTCACGCCTGATTCTTTAAATAAAGTCATTACTAGCCATAATGATAAAGGCAAAAATTAAAACACTTAATATCTTACAACCCGCCTCTGTGGCGTAGTGAGCTAACGCGCTAGTCGTATTGAACTCGACCGCTGAGGACAGGGAGATCGAGGTTCGAATCTCAGTCGGGTGAACTTGGGGTGGTTTTTCTAAATGGCTCTCCACTCTCCCTCCACGCAAATGCGGGTTCACTTCCTCTAATTCAACCTTCCCAATTCCTAATCCATTAGCGTTATTATTACTTAAAGCGTATAACCCGAACGGGTAGTAAGACGCCGTCCTAAATATTAATAATAAATAATAATATCTTATAAGTAGCTAAATTAGGATAACCCGCCTCGGTGGCGTAGTTGGCTAACGCGCTTGTCATGTTGAGCTCGACCGCTGAGGACGGGGAGATCGAGGTTCGAATCTCGGTCGGGTGAGCTGGGGGTGGATTTTCCTAAATTGTTTTCCATTCTCCCTCCACGCAAATGCGGGTTCACTTCCTCTAATTCGACCTTCCTAATTCCCAATCCATTAGCGTAATTAGTACTTAAAGCGTATAACCCGAACGGGTAGTAAGACGCGGTGCTATATATATTATTATTATTATTATTATTATTATTATAAAATTAGGATAAAATATTATGATAATTTAAACTGGATATTGGAAGTTAAATCTTTAAAAATTCACCAACATTCATTTAAAGCAAAGGGGTGACCTGGTGGTCTAGGGGAAAGGTGTAGGACTTTTGTGCTGCGGTCCGGGGTTCAATCCTCGGTCCCGGCACAGATTTATCTAATTGCCAAACCCTTCCTTCACCTCTGACAAGACGTGTATTAATCACAACTTGTGAATGTGGGGAATGCCAGGCCTCCACTGTGGTTAGGATTCCACGCTAAACTGTAGATCCTCCATTTTATCTCGCAATCACCCTACCATTAGACATTAGCATAAGTGCGTATAACCCGAACGGGTATTAAGACACGGTTTCTTATAATAATAATAACTTAAAGAAAAGATAGTAAAAAGCATATCCGGTTGTGATCGAACTCCACTCTTTTTGTTTCAGAGTGAGGCGTAACTGGTATACTCGCCCTGCCTGTTTAAGAAGTTGTCTAATGTAGTGGGCCCCTCACCCCCAACACACCACCCCCATCTCCTCGACTGAGAGCTGAGAGAGAGAGAGAGAGAGAGATTTACATTCCTTCTAGAGTCAGAAGCCGCGGGAACGACTTCAACGCCCGCCATTGATTTATTTGAACAAGTCCCTGGAATCGATGCGGTGTAACTCTGGCGGACGCTGTCCCTGGAGACGCGGGCTATTAGTCAGGAGACTGCCGCCGCTGGGGGAGCGACGCAACACGTGTTACTAGTGTCTGTGAAGAGCCAAGGTCTAGAGAATCACAGTTTGCTCCATGAGACAATGTTTTTAATTACCGTATACCTATTGATCACTATGATGCATTTTCTGTGCTATAGGTCTCATTACCCGACCGGAATATCCGTGCATTTACACTAATGATATAGGAACTATAAAGGTAAAATTTAGAGAAAAGGTCAAACATTTACGTGAAGAAATAGAAGAAAACTATTTTTTTAATGTCATGAAATTCAAGCAAGTTTCAAACCCCGATCTCTCCTTCATCGGGAATCTAGTTTATTGCAAGAGTGACTCTTTAGACCACGCGACCGTCGAAGAGGTTGGTACCATGGTTATGAACAGCTTGGTTTAAGGGTGAGGGATGAATAAAGTTGTTTAGTAGAAATACCCCCACATTATTTAGGAGAGAAGAAGGGAAAACCTCATAGATAAATCACTCCCGGTACATTCGGCTAAAATTCGGACTTTGAATCTCTCAATCATCATAAATCCAGCCTATTGTGAAACTGACACCTTAAACCATGTCACAATCAGTGTGGATCACGCGCATAGTGCAGGAAAATTAAAGGATTTTAATTGTTTTTTTCCACAATGCAATAGTGACAATGTGAACGAGTTAGGAGCTTAATTTATATCAACCATAGTGTAGATTTAATGAAAAGGATTTAAGATATCACATGGGTTTTGGATAGCAATGCGCCAGGTCAGAGGTTGAACGGAAGCTTCTCAAGGCATAGTAAAGTAAAATAATGCAAAAATAATTTCACTGTTTACGATTTCAGTTTAAAGTCTTTAGAGCCTTCAGAGCCTTTGTCCTTATAATGGAATCCGAATTCGTCTTATAACGCCTGATAAAGCTTGGATACAAGTTACCGACCGAGATACGAACACGAACTCACAGGAGATACTCAGAAATAGTAAACCATCAATTAAAACACAACGCCTTAGCTGTCTCGACCACTACAGAGTACATAATCGTATTTAACGTCCTTGTCTGTTTGGAGATTTAGAAGCTATTTTGCGAAGCGGGTTGCAATTTAACTTGACTCAGTTACGCAGTCTAGGCGTTATCACACTTAGACACCAATGTATGAAATATAAAGAAAGGGAAGATAATTAACATTTTACACTGTAGGGGCCTATTGTTCATCTACTGATACTCTTCCTCTGACGAGCTTACACAGCCACTATACTATTTGTGCCTTGAAAACGTTGACTTACTTTTTAAAATTACATTTTTCTTGTTTCCTATTCTATACAGACATATTCTTCCATAGACTTTTTTAATTTGCATCCTAATAGGAAGAATCCTACAGGCAATTTTCGTGACCAAGTAAAATAGACTAGGTTTTAGATGATTTATAAAAAAAAGTCTGCAACAAAAATTATTCCAAGATAAAAATACGACTATTTTTAGAATGAAATAATAATTTATGATTTTAGCTTAAATGTTATATCTTAGGAACTTTCTGAATAAAATGTAAGTTCACTAACACGTGAAATCCTGCCTTTTCCTGCCATAACGTCACAGGTCAGCAACGTCTTAAGAACGTGTCGTAAGGAAATAGAAACAAACAGATAACGGAAAGTCTTGAGACACTCTCCGAGGAGCTACCTTACACTCCTACCTATATCCCTACACCTTGGTTTCCTCCCACACCCCCGCGCGCCACTGAGAAAATATATAACGTTCTATATTTGAAAACGTTCCTCGCTGTCGAGCCGGAACATGTTCCCGACAAACAAACCACTTCTTGACATTCATCTCCCTGGTTTTAGGTGGCAAGACGTAAGAACCACTTGCTGGTTCATTTCCCTGTGAGCGCTTATTGATTTATGAGGAGGGGGAGAGGAGGGAGGTTGCTACGCAGACAAAATCGTGATTAGATTAAATTAAAATCAATATAACTTATAATATTTTTTTAAATCAAAACTTGAGTTAGGCGTTTGTGTATAACATGTCATAAAACATGTTTATTCTAACTTGCATGTATAAAGATGTACAGTACCTGTATCCGTCAGCGACAAGGCCTCTGCTCTTTATTAGACTACTATAAAGCCACATGGCTGACTCACGCACTCACTGAAATTAATGTTTAACCACTTCCAGATGAGCTAGAAACTTTAAATTTGGCAAACTTATAGCTTCTAGCTTGTAATAGACGGGAAAATTCCAAAAGTTATTAAAAGAATGTTTAACCCCCGAAAACAATTCAAAATGGCGGATCAACTTTAAAATTGGCGCGGACCTTTCTTTGGAGGTCTCGTTTGGCTAAACGGTAAGACCTATAAAAAAAACAGCCCTGGAATTACAATTAGTTTATATACACTTGCAAAGAAAATCCACAGGAGGTTTGGGGACGGCGCCCCCAACGAGCAATGCGAGTTTACTCTAAAGCTATTAGCAAAATGAACATTTTTTTTATTTACATTATATATAAAAATATTGTAGGTTTATATTTAATTTTCTTTGACATAAGATATTATACTTGCCGTAATTTATTGATATTAATTAGTTTGTATTTGAAAAGTATTTCCTGTACAAGACTAAAATAAAATCATAGCTGCAATTTTAGTTTATATATATTTGTCAATAGGTAGGTAATTTTTTGTTGTGTTTGCTGAGCTGGTTATTACAATTTTTAAAATGTGAATAGCTTGAGCGCGTGAAGAAACCAATTTCTTGTATTTGTAAAATATTTTTTTATATAAATTTGATATAAGCAATATAATGTCAGTTGTAGATAGTTTAAAAAATAAATATACATTTTGTTGTATTCTTTTGGAAGGGGTTCCTACAAAATACAAAATTTTAGTAGTGCTATTTGGCGTTGTATATATTGCGAGTGTACTTCAGTTCTTGTCGAACCCTTTAAGTAATGTGATCTGCAGGTGTCACTTTTGATAAATATAATAACACTAATAATATTGTAAAATCAAATTTCAATAGTGACCACAAAAAATATATATGTTTGTGTTTTTCTAAAGGTTTCTTCTTACCAAAATCTTACTATAAGTTTGTTGTTCTAATATGTTTTGTAAATTAGCACTTTAAATCCATTACAAGATTAATCCATTTTAAAAATCTAATCGAACCGTTTATTTTACATAAACAGATAACTAAGTAAAGTTTTCAACTTGATTAGTTGATATATTACATAAAATCATAAATATTTTAATAACTATTATATTATTGCAATTAGAATAATATATAGTTATCCATATTGAACTTTACTTAAAACAATAATTATTTTAAGCCACAATATCGAAAGTATATATTGATTTAGATAGGAAGGAAGTTTTTTGACAGTTACCAAAGCTACTAAAACAATTTTAATATATTTACACGTAGCAATGTGATACACAACTTTAATTTTGATTGATATTATCAAAATCTATAAAATATTAATAACAATAGTAATAATAGATTAAAATGTCATCAATGTTGCCGCAAAAAAAAAAAATCTATAAGGTCCTTCCTATCAAAATCATACTATACGTAGTTTGACCAGACGTTGCAGAAATCAATGGAAAGGTGGCTTTAGGGTGGGGATGTGGAGAACCCGTGTTTTGATAGTAAAACATTTTTTGAGTCAAAATAAATAAAATATTGCCCAAGTAGAGACCTAGAGTTTAATTTTCTTCCATGGTGATATCAATAATTGTTGAATATCTGTCATGAGCATATTATAATTTTGATAAAAACCTTTTTTTAAATTAAGATCAAAGTTGTCATTAAATTCCAGGACACCCTAGATATTCAAGAACTTTTGAGGTCACCATGTAAAGAAAATTAAACTATATATTTATATTGAAGCGATATTTTATTTATTTTGAACAAGAATATGTTTTGATATAAAGTCAGCCGTTTCCTCACATTCTCTACACACCCACCTTAAGAAAAGGGTATAAAGTTCGTGTTAGGGTCGTATATCGTACTTACCGTCCAGAAAAGGTTCCCACAGGTATACCCTTCCCATGAACTGCTTCCCGTTAAACGACTCACACTGGAGCTGCCTGAAGTCTTTGGTGCCGACCGGACACGCCTGGAACATACGACACAGACAGTTTGTGTCACAAGAGGTGGTACAATACCAACATCGGGTGAGCGCCAAATTTATCTACTGTGTTCTGCCAGCGGCGGAGATGTTGGGAATTAGAGCCCGGTAGATTTGTTTTTTTCTTCAATTATTTCCCACACTCTCCCCGAAAATACAGGTATATTTCCTATAAGTGCTACCGTCCTTACCCTACTCCATTATTGTAATTACATGCTGACAACCAGGACGGGCACAAAGACGCTGAGAAAGTAAAATTAGTAAAATTGCACAGTGGTCTGTGTCACAAGATAAACCACGTGGAATCAAGTTGGTCACTTGGATGGCTGCCTGGTTTAAGGCATCACTCTCGCAATAGAATAAGACTGCTGATGACGGGGAGATCAAGGTTAGAATCTCGGTCAGGTGTACTGAGAGTGGTTTATCCAAATAATACAATATAGCCTTGTTAATAATTATTATTATTAGCACCGCGTCTTACTACCCGTTCAGGTTATACGCACTTACGCTAATGTGCAATGGTAGGGTGATTGTGAGATGAAAGGGAGGACCTACAGTTTAACGTGGAATCCGAACCACGGTGGAGGCCTGGCACTCCCCACATTCACAAGATGTCTTGTCAGAGGTGAAGGAAGTGTTTGGTAATCAGTAAATCTGTGCCGGGACCGAGGATTGAGCCCCGGACCCCAGCACAGAAGTCCGACACCTTACTCCTAGACCACCAGGTCACCCTGCCCCTTGTTAATCCTTAAAACCATTAGCGTTATTAGTACCTAATTGTATAGCCCGAAAAGGTAGTAAAACTCTGTGCTAAAATGAAAGTCAATTTCTCAAGATTGTTTTAATTGACACGCTTAGCACAAGGTTTAGGCACTACTAACGATTTAATCTAATAGCGAAAGAATTATAAAGGCTATTTAAGAGAAAAATCACTAGCATTCTATGAAATAAGGATAGAAAACCACTTGTCACGGAAAATATATACCAAGTTTACCAGGCTAGGATTCGAACTAGCATCCCGACCTCCTGAGCTACGAACAGTCCCACTGGCGCTGAATTAGCTCTGCCTATGTGTATAATTTAATAAGTGGCGTGTCGTGTATTGTTACCAGGATAGTCAGAGCTCGTTTTAAACTGTACTATGACACGTTTTCACCCACTCGATCCTCATTTGACCAATCATACATAGGACCCATTCTAAGTACCACCCATGGAAGTATATTCCCATTGATACCTGTTCAATGAATATTCTACTAAGTCATAAGAGCATACATATCAATGGTACAGTTTAAACCAGCCCTGCTTACCTTGCAAAACTCCACGACATGGCATTGCACTCAGTTCTGTTGGGTCTACTCACAGAAAACAATAATTTCATAAATTAAAAAACATATTTACCTGATCATTGCAGATGTGGAACCTTTTGTAAACACCCACGCACTGGCTCTTCATGTCACCGGGTCCAAGCGTCGAGTTGTCAGCGGCGTCCGTCCGAGAACGACGCCTCCTTGACCTGTTGACAAAATATCCATCGGTCAAGTAACCGTTTCTTAGATAGTTCTCCCCATATGAACCAATCTTAAATATACAAATGCATAGACATAGATGATAAAAACAATTTTGAAAATATAAATTAAATAACCGTGTAAATTACAAAGCGATTTTTTAAATGTTTTTTGTTAATTTCAAAGAATGCATATATATCAACGATTAAATCTCTTGCAGGATGGGACAAAGTGATTGAAAGACAAATGTCATCCTCGAATGGAATGATATGTTATATAATAACTATATGATGTGATATTGAAGGACCATCAATGGTAATTTTTATAAAATCGAAACTGATCTACAAACTAGGTCATCAACACTCGGCCCATTGTATTTTAGGGTATGTGTGAATATACGCTAATAGGCCTTGTGCTGATGTGCCTTTAAGCCCAGTAGCAATAACAATAACAATAATCACACCCACTTTAGTGGGCAAAGGTCTAAGGCGATCACTCCCGTGTTAAGACTGGCCTGCTGAAGATGGGGAGACCGGGATTCGAATCCTGGTCTGGTCTACCTAGGGTGTTTTTTTTTCCTAAATTGTTTTCAATTGTTCTTTCATGCAAGTCGGGTATATTACCTCTAAAATACTTCCTTCCTAATCCTTATCCTATTAGAGTCATGATCATATAACCTGAACAGATATAATGACGCGGTGATGAAAAAACCAACTAACACGCAGAAAATATTCAAATTTCTTTGAAGAATAAGTTGTACAAATTAAATCACGTAAGAACACATTTTAAATAAATTGGTTCATCTTCATCCATTAAAAGAGCTAAATATTACCAAACAAGCTCAATTTTTGGAGAAGTACTACGCAAAACTTCTCAATGATGTTTCACGGTCATGGAAAAAGATAAATAGGCCTATAAATTTAAATAAAATATAAATACACACCATTAATACAACTAAAAAAATTGATCTTGTTTTATACGTTCTAGCGCTTTTATTGGGAGATCAGATCAAATATATATATATATTTTTTGCTAAGTGAGAATCTTTTTAATTTTTCTAGGCAAAGATTTTATCGCTCAGAAATAGGACCTAGTCCAGAGTAGAATTTTGCCAAGAAGAAACTTTTAGAAATTAAATAAAAATGTAACCAATATTAATATTTAATTTGATATTTTTGTTATCATCGCATCTTACTACCAGTACACTGAACAGGTTGTACTCATATATGGAAATTACTCTAATAGGGTAGGATGAGGAAGGAAGCATTTTAGAAGGTAACTAACAGCATTTGCGTGGAAGGGTAGTGGGAAACTATTTAGTAAAAAACAGCCCCAGTAGACCCAACTGGGTTCGAACACCAATCTCCCCATTTTCAGCAGACCAGTCCAAAGCGAGAACTATGCCTCAGACCATTTGGCCACTGAAGCGAGTTGTACTAAATTACTGGTGTTATTAGGTATTGATAATATCTCTCTGGACTGTAAGATTCACCTTCCCAAGTAGCTTTACTTCACCCTCAAATTTGATGATGATTGATACATCCGTTCAAGCTGTAGTGTCAAAAAATGTGGTGGCCACACACCCAGATAGACTCGTATCACATTTTAATCACTCTTCTTTAAAGTCGAATAAAAATCAATTATTTGCTTTTTTAAAAATATAAAGATTTACTTCTGGCGAAGTTAGACATGAAATTAGACGAATCGTGAATGTCCAAAGACCATGTGCGCATGCGTAGACATATTTTAGGAACGTAATACTTAGCAGGTACGACGTAAGGAAGTCACGAATGAGCTCATGGTTCCTATTGTTTAACAAAAAATTAAAATAAAATAAATATTTTCAGTTTAGTTTGTTCTATATTGTGGGGGAATGCCAGGTCGCCACCGTGGTTCGGATTCCACGTTAAACTGTAGGTCCTTCATTTCATCTCACAATCACCCTACCATTACACATTAGCGTAAGTGCGTATAACCCGAACGGGTAGTAAGACGCAGTGTAATAATAATAATAATAATAATAATATTATCTATATTGTGACAGCATTGAGGAGTTGTAATACGAGTAAATATGGTGTTATATTGTAAGTGGTGGGTGCAGCCATGCCAGCATTGAGCTTGCGAAGTCACAACGCTAAATATATCGATTATCTTATCAGTGTCAGGATTTATATTCCGTTAGCATCCGTTATAAACATTTGCGTTTCCTACATTAACCGGGCGCCGAGACGCGATGCGACGCACGTCCGCCGACAGTCGTGCGTGAAAAATCGAAACGCACAATTACAACATTAAAGTTTTATGGATCCTTTCCTGTACGCCCAAAACGGCAACGACGCGGCCGTACCTTCTGATTTAGAAGAGGCGAGGGATTCTTAGACGTGGAGTGACGTAATCGCGGTGACGTCATATGAATGTCTGACGTCAACTGACGTTTATCGGTTTTAAGTAGGGTTTTAGTAGGGTTTTTTCACCGCAAATTAGTACCTGTTACACGCATACATTAAATACGATACAAGGCAAGAACGATAAGGTAGAATTTTAAAGGAAATGTACCCACGTTTGCTTGGAGAGATAGTGGTAAACCTATTGATAAAAACTACCTTAAGATACCTGATCATTATTCTAACCCTGATATCTACGGCACCAATTATCAAGTTCAACACTAAAGTGACTCACTCGAGCAGTGGTGTATTCAAAATTTTTGCTCGCGTACCCCGGATATAGTTACTCTTTGACTTTATACCCTCAAAGTTGTTGGTGTATAAAATAATGTATTAAATAATAAGATTTAAATGATATATATATATTTACATAATGTTTTACGTACCTCAGAAGAGGTATTCGCGTGCCCCAGGTTGAGTACCACTACATTAAAGCATGCGGCTACCAATGCAGGGGATTTCAAAGTACTTTTTCAAAGCAACTAAGTGTGGTTGGATACGCGACCCGCATTAGCTTTCCACTGATTCTTTGACCTTTAACCTCTCACGAATTTCTAATTACAATACAAATTTATATTATACAGATACAAAAGCTTAGTGCATCACTTTTATTTGCAAACTTTTGGCAAAAACGGTACACCTTAGATTTAAAAAAAACTCAAGAATAATATTAATGTAAATAGGTGCACAGTTTTTACTTTCTCGCTATCTTAGAAGTAGAGAAAGTATAGTGATCGTCAAAAAAACCGAACTCAATATTTTGACGAATCTTGACGTTTCATGACCCCTTGAATCCAAAAAAGCGATTTTTGACTTTCCGTCTGTTTGTCTGTACCTCCAACTAGAGCCTAAATTATTTTACCGATCGGGCTAGAACTTGGTATCTAAAGTTTTCATAAGGTTGCCCCGAGGGTTTTTGGATTGGATATCTAACCCTAAAATTAAGGGTAGTTTACTGTAAGGCAAAAAGAGAAAAAGTCAATTTTCCTCAAAATCGGCTCTAACGATTTTGATTAAATTTCATTTCTGACATTTATAAATATTCAAAAATAAATGGCTCTCTCAATATTTCGTCGAAATGACTTTAAGGGCTACGGTCTGATGCTTAAATTATCTTTTTTTATAACATCTCCTAAAATATTTGAGATATGAAATTACTTATCGTTACAAATATGTAGGTCATTTATAACCCCAAATATTTTATAAGAAGCATATTTTTATAAAACCAATCACTTTCAAGCTATACGTAAATATATTTATTTTTTAACTTTTCGAACACAAAGTATAAAAGTATTGCGACCGCAAAAGAAAATCTAACCTGAAATGTTGATGTATGTCGACATCTCAAGACCCCAAACCCTAAAAAGTGGTATCTGCAATGACGTCTGTCTGTATGTCTATTTAAACTTAAAATTAAGAGTAGTTTAGGAAAGGACGAAAAGAGAAAAAATCGATTTTCTCAATATAGACACTCTAACGATTTTGATTAAAATTTCTTATCTAGGTGTTGGTTAAGATTATAAATAAACTGGCTGTTTTAATGTTACCATGAAAATGAATTTAAGATACTTTACAGAAACAGAAATGTACGTATCTCCACAACTCTTTGAGATACTAAATAACTTATCATTGCAAAATTGTAGTACTATTAAAAATAAAAAACTTTTTTATAGGAATTGTAGCATCGGATGGTTTTACGAAAGACACTAAACAACAAAAATAGACGAGACTTACCCCGTTTGCTTGCTGACTGGGGCTGCGTGGAAGAACGACACAAAGCCACCGGACGCATCTTCGCGGTACCGGGAAAATAGAACACTGGCAGGTAAAATGTGACGTGAGTGCAACGAATATCTTGAGTTGATTTGACATGCGCAGTGAAGATATCCCCTTCGATAAGGTTCCCGAACGGCCACGGACCTTCCCGAAGCTTGTTGGCATGCGCTAACTATGTATTCCTTGGTGATCTAGAATGTGACCTCCCCTTAATTTTCCCATCTCTCCCTCTTCTGTCTTTATGGTATATATACTGGCGCCTGTGCCAACAGAATTGACAGTTGGGCCTAAGTCGTAACTGAGATAGGATAAGATCCGGCTTTCTTCAACTTAAAATGTAAGGTCAAAATTCACTCTAGGCAAATTTAACTTTTTTTTTTTAATTGTAAGATGTTACCAAAATTTCTTTTCGACCTATTTTCCTAAGATTCAAAATAATTTAGAAATAAATCAGACTGTTAGAAAATTACTTTATTGTTCTTTAGATGTCGCTTCGTTGATAGGTGATGGCGTCTTATCGCCATTTGAGTTATAATTAATCGATTGTAATCGATAAGTTATGTTTAATAGCTATATTTAAATAATGTTCACGTGAACTATAAAATATTTGAATTTAGATTTCTTGTTGTTGTTTTGCTACATGCCAGTTCTGATGGGCGGATATTTAATATTTGAATTTATATTTCTTGTTGTTGTTTTGCAACATGCTAGTTCTCATGGACGAATATTTAATAATTGAATACATATTATCTTGTTATTTTTTGCATATAAGAAAGGCGCCCTATCAAGTGGACTTAGAATTAACTACGTTTAACTAAATTTTCTTGTTGTAATGCCGTCTGGCTATGTTCATAACTTTTAATGAGTCTAATTTACATCCATACCTTTTATCAATATCTTAACGTTTAATTAATCTGATATATGTTTCACCTCAGACTCTTTAACTATGGCTACAATTAATTGTGGTATATGAATTTCGTTTATATTTTTTATATACATCTTCACTACAACTATGTTAACGTTGAATAGAACTGTTAAATATCTAATTGTGCAAATTGCAAATAAATATCGACTTATCATGACTTATACTATTCTATATATGCCTCTCCATACCCTAGGTATTAGATCTAATATATTTCTATTAATTTATTGTGAACTGATAGGCAGGTTGCAGTATCTCATTGCTTTCTAGAGGTAGACGGCCCCTTTTGAATAGCCCAGCAACAGGTTTGAGTTGCGAGCTTCGGTATTGGAATGTTTTGGGTAAAACATTCAAAGCCTTGAACTCCATAGCACTCACTTCTATTGTTGTCCCTTTTTTTATATTACTTTTTGTATTATTTGAGCATCCTCCCCTTGAGGATGGTTCAGAATATATTTTTATAGAACCAACAGTTTCTGAGATATTGGCAAATATATTAATACAATTTTGTAAGCTTTAGTTGTAAAGAGATATACAGATTTAACGCAATAATTTTCCAATGCCATAGAGTAATTAGATATAAGTAAGTCTCTAAGAGTGTATGAAATTTTTCCTTAAGCTCTAAGGATAAATGTTTGTACAACAATGATCTATATTCATTTTAGATTCAATAGTCAATATTTACATTTTTTTAATTGGTCAAAATTTATAAATGAGGAATTTAATAGCAATGCGATGGCATGAAGATGTGCAACACCTAATAAATTTTCGAAAATTTTAACTGGAAGTTGAAATTTTAATACAAATTGTTGACCTTTGTGGACCCAACATTGATATTTTTATCGGTCCAAACATACAAATGAGGACATTAATTCTTTAAAAACAAAATTATAAAATGTAAAACCGGAACTAAAAAAAAAGTTTTACATAAGTATAGTGCAATTTATGCTTGGGTTTACTAATGTATATTATTTAGTTTCACATATATTACGAGTTTAGAGTAGATATCTCCATTTTCAAACAATAGAGCGAGAAAGTACGTGCAGAGTTCCGTACCATTTATTTATACTTATATTTACGTATTACTTCCTACGTCTAGAAGAATATCGATACAGTTTCTCTAACTTACTCTCCACATCTATTACGCTTTGAATAAAATCTAAAATAAATGTGTGTTATGACGTGTGAGTATCAGCAAGAAATGATTTCACTATCTCCCTCCACACAAATTTGGGTACACTTTATCTAAATAATACCTCCATCATCCCTAACACATTGTTGTAATTAGTACATAGCTGTGTATCCCGGATGGGTAGTAAGACGCGGTGTAAAAATTTGTTTTATAAATAACAAAGCACACTTTAAATCGATCGTACATCCATTACTGTAGAAGGGTAAACTCCAAATTAACCAGTAACAACATTTTAGGCCACATTGGGAAATACATCCATGAATTTTCGGGACAGGCAGAGAGATTTAAGATGTCAAGACAAAAACATCAGTCTTCACGTCACGGATTTTGTAAGGCGGAAGTTTCGTTAAGAGCAGAACCCATAAAACGGTCAGCTAATAAACCACGCTGTAAAAACAGTAGTTTCTTTTTAAATGGAGTCACGGCTGATGTATATTTAAACGTTATAAAATTAGAACTATGTAGACTTGTTTATAAATTGTTTATCAGGTCAAACCACAGCGCAAAGTTATGCAAGACACCAAGGACGGCTCTTGCTAGTTCCTACATCAAAAGATTTGTTGCAGGGATTCGCGGGCTTTCTGCTTGTTTGGGGTTTATGCATTTGTAGGCCTACTAATTATGCTAATATGTTTGGGATAAGGAAAGTTTAATTTAGAGGAAGTGTACTTGCATTTGTGTGGAGGGATAGTGAAAAACCACCATAAGTACACCCGATTGTGATTTGAATCCAAATCTCACCGTCATCGGAAGTCCAGTCTATTGTGAGAGACGCTTAGACAGTACAGCCATCGAAATGGGTATTTTTGTTAACCAAACGCATACAGGAAAGTGATTAAAATCCTACACAGACAATACCCATCATGTCTACTCCTATAGGCTATACTAGTTTTAACTCAATCAATGTGATTTAAATTAATAAGTTAGAGTTTAAAGGAAAAGTACCCGTATTTGCATGAAAGGAAAATGGGAAGCCATTTAGGAAAAATACATCCAATACATCCAGCTGGTATTCGAATCCCAACCTCCCCATTACTTGACAAACAAACAAACAAACAAAACTAACATTTAGTCCATGTGGCCACCGATACAAGTATTCGACATCTTGATTTAGTTAGTAGAAGGTCTTACTTAAAATCCAACGGCACAGGGTTTGAGTCCCGATGAGTAACGAACGTTTATCACGATGGGTAAAATAAGGATCTGGGAATATGTGTTTGTTGGTATTCTCCTAGTGTTCATTTAAAGTCATCTTATAATGGTTTGTAAAGTCTGTTAAAACACGAATAGCCCGCCTCGGTGGCGTAGTTGGCTAAAGCGCTTGTCGTGTTGAGCTCGACCGTCGAGGACGGGGAGATCGAGGTTCGAATCTCGGTCGGGTGAACTTGGGGTGGTTTTTACTAAATGGTTTTCCACTCTCCCTCCACGCAAATGCGGGTTCACTTCCTCTAATTCAACCTTCCCAATTTCTAATCCATTAGCGTAATTGGTACTTAAAGCGTATAACCCGAACTGGTAGTAAGACGCGGTGCTAGTTATTATTATTATTGTTATTAAAACGCACATAGAATATAATGTATTAATTAGTACACGAACAGGGTAGTTAGTTGTAAATAGGAACAGTAGTATTTACTTGCAGAAATGATGTACGTAGAAAAATAAAAGTAATTGTATTTGAATGGTATTGAACACCAGGCACTTGAATTAGTCAAACGCAATACTTGCGTAGTCCCTGTCGTTTCGAGCGTGTGAATGGGAAAGAGTCGTTCGTAGCTTGGAACTTACATTAGCAAGTTTTTCTTTCCTAGGTTACATTTCCCATAATTTATTAAGAAAGTTACCTACCTGTGACGTCACGGCAGATCTATATAGGATTTCTCATGTTTATGAATTTACATTTTATTCAGTGAGTTTTAAAGATTTAACGTTTAAACAAAAAACATACATTCTTAAATAATTCTAAATAATAGTCCTACCATGTCACTAAATTATTATTTTAGTACTGAATTATTTATTTTGTAGACGTATTATTTTGTAACTCCTCAACAACTTAGGCTATTTGGCACAAAAATGGGCTGTAGAAGTCTTCCTGCCAGGATGAAGATTAAATAGTCCGTGGTAGCATATGTCTATCTAGAATAGGAAACAAGAAAAATGTAACATTAAAGAGAAATTCGATGTTTTCAAGATGTAAATAACATGGCAAGTGTGTTAACTTGTCAGATGAAGTGGGGAAGTGTTATCAGTAGATAAACAAAAGGCCTCGCAGGGTGAACTGCTCATTTTCTTTCCTCTCTTTATGTATCGTATATTTGTGTATAAGTCTTATAGTGCTTAAGGCCCGTTGACACGGTGTTAGTGGACTAATGCAAGTTTAGTGGTATTAGCTTACTAACATGTTAGTTGTGTTGACACGTATTTTTCACTTGTATTAGTAGCGCTTATAAAAACATGGCTGAAAATGAAGAGAGTTGATAAGTGGTCTCTCTATTGGAGCCTTATTTTTTTTTATCAATGCGTCTCATTTTTCGTTCGGGTAATTTATACGCAAATACTAATTACGCTTATGTGTTAGGAGCTAGTAAGGGTGAATTTAGAATAAGTATGGGCGGCAACATAAATTACAATTTTTCAGTAGACGGAATTTATCATAATTAGTTTATTTTTGAAAAACATTATAAGTTGTAGTTAGGAAGCAATATTTAATCGTAATTATAATAATAGAATTAAATGTAAAGAATAGTTACAATGTGTGATAGAAAATATGTTTTAATAATTAGTTTACCTATTTAAAAAAATTATTTTATGTAGACAACATAAAAAAGTTAGTGATTAGTGTGTCTCCTATTTCTTAGTTCCTTAATACATTAAAATAGATTTTAGTTGATCCCAAATAATTATTAAATTATTTTACTTGATTTGTTAACTTATTTAGCACACATGTTAAATAAAATTAACCTCAACTAAGGTAAATAAATCCCAATACAACCAAATTCGGTAGGGCACTTTTTTAAATAGGTCCAACCCAGGTTTTTTCAACCCTCTTTTAAATGTTAGTATACTAATAACCAAATATCTTGTTAAATTCTAGGTAGGCCTAAAATATTTTTTTAAATAATAATAGGCTTAAATTAATTTGTTGGGCATTTTTTTAATAGACCTAACGCAAGTTTTTTAGACCCGTTTTAAATTTTGGTATACTAATAACAAAACATCTTGTTAAATGCTAGCTTGCTAGGACTAAAATATGCCTTAAAAGTAATAATTCATTAATTTGTAGATTGGTTTAAATATAGACTATTTGGTTTGCTATACGATAATATTATATTATGTATCTACTCAATATTCCAAAGCATTACTACAAGTGTTTGAAGTGTGTGGGCTGAACATTTATAATTAAAACTTATAAAGATTGTTTAAAGTGTCAAATATGGAGATTGAACAACGTGCCGAAGATTTCGCGTGAAAACCACCGGTCATTCATGCCTTACTTGCCGATAACGCGAATATTATGTTGCCGGAACTAATCACGATATTACAATGTTGTATTATATTTTGTGATCGTATATAAAAAAAATTACACATGCCACGTTGAGTGGTAGGAAATAATGTTTTGTTAAAATTATTGATATCATTTGTTTACCGATATTAAAAAATATCTCTCACAAAGAACATTTGAAAAATGTACGTAGGCCTAACATTTTATTTTGGAAACTTTATTTACAGCTGATATAACTTTACAATATCCTCTAGTGCAATATCCCTCCCATTCCTATCTTTATGAATTCGGTGCTTAAAATTGCACAAAAATAATCCTTTTCATAACATTCCACAAATAAGTGTCCGCCGCACAACTAATTCTTCAGTTGCCGCCATTTTGAATTGTCTACTTGCATTAAGGCCCGTTGACACGGTGTTAGTTGACTAATGGAAGTACACTAATTTGGCTGCGCGCGCACAGCTTGCACCGTGTAAACAGACAAGCAAGCTACTAACATGCAAGTCCACTTGCAACTGAAAAAGTTGGTCACCTTCCAACTTTACTAATGCAAGTAGACAATCCAAAATGGCGGCAACTGAAGAATTGGTTGTGCGGGGGACACTTATTTGTGGAATGTTATGAAAAGAATGAGTTTTTGTGCAATTTTAAGCACAGAATTTATAAAGATAGGAATGGGAGGGATATTGCACTAGAGGATATTGTAAAGTTATATCAGGTGTACATAAAGTTTTTAAAAAAATGTTAGGCCTATGTACATTTTTCAAATGTTCTTTGTGGGAGATATTATTTAATATCGGTAAACAAATGTTATCAATAATTTTAACAAACCATTTTTCCTACCACTCAGCGTGGCATGTGTAATTTTTTTTATATACGATCACAAAATATAATACATTGTAGGATCGTGATTAGTTCCGGCAACATAATATCCGCGTTATCGGCAAGTAAGGCATGAATGACCGGTGGTTTTCACGCGAAATCTTCGGCACGTTGTCCAATCTCCATATTTGACACTTTAAACAATCTTTATAAGTTTTAATTATAAATGTTCAGCCCACACACTTAAAACACTTTGCAGTGATGCTTTGGAATATTGAGTAGATACATAATATAATATTATCGTATAGCAAACCAGATAGTCTATATTTAAACCAATCTACAAATTAATGAATTATTATTTTTAAGGAATGTTTTAGGCCTAGCAAGCTAGCATTTAACCAAATATTTTGTTATTAGTATACCAAAATTTAAAACAGGGTCTAAAAAACCTGCGTTATGTCTATTTAAAAAAACGCCCAACAAATTAATTTAAGCCTATTATTATTTAAAAAAAATATTTTAGGCCTTGCTAGAATTTAATAAGATATTTGGTTATTAGTATACTAACATTTAAAAGAGGGTTGAAAAAACCTGGGTTGGACCTATTTAAAAAAGTGCTCTACCGAGTTTAGTTGTATTGGGATTTATTTACCTTATTTGAGTTTAATTTTATTTAACATGTATGCTAAATAAGTTAACAAATCGAGTTAAATAATTTAATAATTCTTTGGAATCAACTTAAATCTATTTTAATGTATTAAGGAACTAAGAAAGAGGAGACATACTAATCACTAACTTTTTTATGTTGTCTATATAAAACAACTTTTTTAAAATAGGTTAACAAATTATTAAAACATATTTTCTATCACAAATTGTAACTATTCTTTAGATTTAATTCTAATATTATAATTACGATTAAATATTGTTTCCTAACTACAACTTATAATGTTTTTCAAAAATAAACTAATTATGATAAATTGCTTCTACTGAAAAATTGTAATTTATGTTGCCGCCCATACTTATTCTAAATTCACCCTTACTAGCTTCTAACACATAAGCGTAATTAGTATTTGCGTATAAATTACCCTAACGAAAAATGAGACGCAGTGATAAAAAAAAAGGCTCCAATAGAGAGACCACTTATCAACTCTCTTCATTTTCAGCCATGTTTTTATAAGCGCTACTAATACAAGTGAAAAATACGTGTCAACACAACTAACATGTTAGTAAGCTAATACCACTAAACTTGCATTAGTCCACTAACATCGTGTCAACGGGCCTTTAGTAAAGTTGGAAGGTGACCAACTTTTTCAGTTGCAAGTGGACTTGCATGTTAGTAGCTTGCTTGTGTGTTTACACGGTGCAAGCTGTGCGCGCGCAGCCAAATTAGTGTACTTGCATTAGTCAACTAACACCGTGTCAACGGGCCTTTAGGCTGCTCAGGTGCGTTAGGTTAAGATGAAACCCACTTCGAAAAATATATTTTAATTTCTAACTAGGAAATGGTGTCAAGCTAGTAGCTGTCCTGGTGATTTGAGTTCTTTTGAGAGTTGATTTAATGGCCTGGGGTTTCCTAGTTTAACTATAAAATAACTAAGTGTTAATTTAGTTCATACTGTCATCACTTTTGTTTTAATTCATTTGAGGTAAAATACTTAACGTGCACTGTTTGAACCTACTGATTATATCAGCACACGAGAATGTATATGGGCGAGAATGAAAGATACTATCGATTTTTCATGGCAAGGTATTTCAACATACTTTCCAGGTTGTTTTTTTTACATACCACAATCAACATGAAACCAACGACTTTATTTTCCCTCCGAAGAAGGTTGTTCTATAACTTTATATCACTCAATAAATATCCATCGACCTCGATTGGGTTTGATCCCACAGACATCGAGTCGTGAGACATGCACTTTACCCCTAGACCACCGAAGTCGACCACACTGACATCAACATTTTCAAATTTCTTGTATTTTGATCTAGTAATAATAATAATAATAATAATAATAATAATAATAATAATAATAATTAGCACCACGTCTTACTACCCGTTCGGGTTATACGCTTTAAGTACTAATTACGCTAATGGATTGGGAATTGGTAAGGTTGAATTAGAGGAGGTGAACCCGCATTTGCGTGGAGGGAGAGTGGAAAACCATTTAGGAAAAACCACCCCCAGTTCACCCGACCGAGATTCGAACCTCGATCTCCCCGTCCTCAGCAGTCGAGCTCAACACGACAAGCGCGTTAGCCAACTACGCCACAGAGGCGGGTTTGATCTGGTAGGCTTTCAGGTGTGCTGACCTATAGGAGAATCCTGATGTAAATGACGGTATGTGACAATTAAAAAGTTCTAAAACTATTTTCACATATTCATATGTCAAGTAATAGGATCTGCAGCCGCCTATTTTTATATATAGCGGAAAAATAATTATAATAATAAACTTAAAGGGTTTAAATATGTTTTAAAAAACGTGTGTATTATTTGAAAGGTCCGTCCTAACATAATCATACTATATATAGGCTATAGTTTAAATAAGTTCATGTATTAATTAATATAACCTTATGCTCAGAGAAGAAAAGTTTGATCTCAACTACAATAAAACAAAAACATAAAACCCTTAGACATTAATATATGAATTGATTCAAAGTTAATTTTTTTATTTGAAGTATTAAAATACTGTATTCAACTAGACCTACAGTCGTCTCTTCTTGGGAGAACATATTTTTAAAAGAAAAACACATAGATTCAGGATGGATTATATTGAAATCCTTTTACTATATTAATCTTAGATCTGTAAAATTTGACACCAACTTTCAAAAGTGACAGCTGAAGTACAGATGATTTTTTCTTATGGATGCATGAAAATATATTTGGTGACTTTTTGAACTGTCTCACGAAAAACTAAGTCTTTTAAAAATAATAACTGAATTTTAAAATCTGACAAGGCAAGTTTCAATATAACACAATTTATTATACTACGATAAAATAAAACATCCCATTCTTTAAAATTAGAAGATATTATTTTCTTAGTAGGCTTAATTATAGATATTTCTTTAAATAGAATAAATTTGTTTATACTTCATTGACTTTTACTTATAAGTAGTATTATAACAAACCAATATGCTTAAATAATTTTCACTATTTCGATAAAAATAAAATTTCATTTCAATAAATATTTAAAATGACAATTTGAAGTTAAATAACCGAAGTAAACAATCATATTGTCCTCCAGCTTTACAGAAAATGTTTGAGAGTACAGCGAAAACCCGTTAAACTGAACCACGGTAGTCCGAAATTCTATATAACCAGAAAATAATTTTATGAAAACGGGGAGAAAAAATTTTAGTCAAATGATATGTATTTTTTCGTGTAACAAAATTTAAAGAGGATTGTAAGAAATAGCGATTGTAAATAACTTAATATTTACATGCTATAGACAACAAAATGTGTTTTCATGTAACTAAAAATAATTAGAACATTGTAAATATTTATACTGTAAATGTAAATAGAACTACGTGATACCCATCAGTCAAATGAAAGAGAGATTTTATAATTCATTCAAATTATATTTTTATTTTTAGCACTACATTTTACTACCCGATCGGTTTGAACGCTTATGTACTAATTACGCTAATTTATTTGTGATGAGGGAGGTTTATATATATATATAGTAAATGTATAAGCATTTGCAAAATGTAATTTTAAATTTCGAAAATACTCTGTCTTCTGCGTAGAGCCTTCCATATTTTCCTGCTTAATCCGAATTTTCGCTAATCCGAACACGCTAGAGTCTAAGGTTGTACTTTGTAAAAAAAAAAAGGAGTAGTCAACATTGACAAGAGTTCAATACATTTAGCTTCAAACTATAGATATTGACGCCATATATCAAAATCCAGAGCTACAGAATAAATTAATCGCCTATAAATGCAAAAGAGCCTAGTTTTATAGCTGTCGAGAAAAGGCTCTTCCAATGGAAGGTGGACTATAGCATCCATACACTAAGCTAAAGTTATTCAGTTGGAAATAAAATGCTATATACCTACACAAGCTTAGCAATTAGTAGGGCTGGAACATATAAATCTAAAAATAAAAGGTACACAAAATCTGTTAAACTGTTAACGCGGCCTTTTCTTGATGAAGCATTTAGAGCAGTAAATTATAAGATAACTATCCAAGAAGTTGAGGATTACGAACGCTCTTTAAAAAATTGTAGCCCCTTTTCATGCACAAACAAATGAACCGTTTGACGTTAAGATAACTGTTTTACATGAATTCAAGAGACCCACCCACCCAGAAAGTAGAACCAACTTAGAAAAAAGCACAAGAAAAATGCTATGCCGTAAAACTTAATTTTAATTATAGTCTGCAAGCTACTTCTTGACACACACATACACACACAAAAAGTAAAACTAAAAAGTAAGAGAATATAAAACAGACACGAAACGATATAGGCGAAACGTCGGGACATTTTTCAACTGTTTCACGTCTACATTAATTTACCGGGTATAAATATACATTTTTATATATTTTAAACCCCTGTATATGTTTTAATACACTTCAAGTAAGTGCATTTTTTCCGTTCTCATATAATGGATGAGCATTACCCACCGATCCTGGTAAATTAGTGATTCGTAAAGGAATAGGGGTAAAAGTGATCGGAGATGGGTAAAAAAAACAAGGAGGGGGGGGTGGTTTAAAAAGGTGTACTAAATGATGTGTTGTAAAATTGGTAGCTTTTGAGCCACCCACTTCAGTGGTCGAATGGTCTAAGGTGTCACTCTTGTGTTAGTAGACTGGCCTGCTGATGACGGGAAGATCGGTGTTCGGATCCCGGTTGTTTTTTCCTGAAATAATTTCCCACTCTCTTCCAAGCAAGTGCGGATGAATTACCTTAAATTTATTCCTTTCTCATTCCACCCCGTCAGAGTAATTGTCATATATGTGTATAACCTGAACCGGTAGTAAAACGCGGTGAAAATAAAAAATAAAAAGCTCTCGAGCCAGAAATCATTCACAACACGTCACCAGTTCAGTATTTTTTGAGAGGCCTTCCCTCGGGCTTTCGAGGCCCCAAGTCCCCCTCCTTGAGCCCCTGAGGTAGGAGGTATGAACACGCGAGGGATATATATTAAGACATTTGATTGAGAGTCGAGGGGAAACATCATGAATCGTTGTTAACACGGGTCTCCTCTGACGCTTCTTCTTCTTTTGGAGATCTGAGTCCCCCCTTTACCCCTTGGAGGAGAGAGATATATTTCATGAAGCGTTGAGGGAAAGTTAGTTTGGTTCACCCGCGGTAGGTCGCCCTCTTATTAGTCGTCCAATTAAACATGGATGACGGATGGATCTAGGAAGGTGGGAAGAGTTTAGGAAACATTCATAAGACCGGACAGATTATAATATGTTCACATCCAACAGAAATGTTACATATAGCTTATTTAATATTTCACTTTTTTTTCAACTTGTATCGATTGTCGTATGCTCTAAGGCATCACTCTGGTCTTGTACTAGATTGACGGTGATGTGAAGACTAGGGTTCAAATTCCGAGGCTGGTTTTAACTTTAAGATTTTTCCCTCTCCCTCGATGCATATGTGAGTACATTTACTTTAAAATTCTACTTTCAATCTTTCTCCATCAGGCCAGGCTTCCACCGTGGTTCGGATTCCACGTTAAACTGTAGGTCCTTCATTTCATCTCACAATCACCCATTACACAATCACACATTAGCGTAAGTGCGTATAACCCGAACGGGTAGTAAGACGCGGTGCTAATAATAATTTCTCCATCAGCGTAATTAATTTATGCGTATATTCCAAACGGGTACTAAGACGCGGTAAAAAGGTATAATCTTCTTCTTCTTTTTTTTCGCAAAACGTTTTACTAATATTCATACACGTGTAGACCTATTTATTAACAATTAAACATCACATTTTCTATAATTTTATTTTGTATTAATAATCTTTCATTCAGCTGTGTTGGATATTATAGGGTTTGATAATGAAATCGGTGACCTGGTGGTCTAGGGGTAAGGTGTCAGACTTCTGTGCTGGCAGCGGTTCAACCCTCGGTCCGCACCGATTTATCTGATTCCAACCCTTCCTACACCTCTGACAAGAATCTTGTGAATGTGTAGAATGCCAGGCCACACCGTAGTTCGATCCACGTTAAACTGTAGGTCCTTCCATTTCATCTACAATCACCCTACATTAACATTAGCGTAAGTGCGTATAACCCGAACGGGTAGTAAGACGCGGTGCTAAATATTATTATTATTATTATTATTATTATTATTATTCTTTCATTTAAAAGTTGCTTATCTAATGCCGCTATACTCATGACAGATATTCAACAACTGTTGATATTACTATGTTTGTAATAAAGTAATACTTTATTTTTTTGACCAAAACAATTTTTATATAAGAACTGCAAAAACTGCCCTTTTATCTCGTCCCCTTCCACCCCACCTTAAATGGTAGACCTACATAATACACCCTATAATCATGTTTCTTTATATTCGTGTTTTTGGACAGTGTCAGTAAATTAGTTCTATGAAATGTAGTAATACAATGAAAGTGATAATATAAGTTGCATGAGAATAGTAAGTACATTTAGAACCAAAAGTCATGAAAATGCCAGAGTTGGTGTGAAATACTCGTCATTGGCTATGATGTGCATTTTTGACTGATTTTACATTCAAGCTCTATCTTTAGCAATAATGTATTATTATTATTATTATATCATCATCATCACGCGTCTTACTACCCGTTCGGGTTATACGCCTTACGCTATTGCAATGGTAGGGTGTTGTGAGATGAAATGAAGCCCTACAGTTTAACGTGGAATCCGAACACGGTGGAGACCTGGCATTCCTCACATCACAAGATGTCTTGTCAGAGTGAAGGAAGGGTTTGGTAATCAGATAAATCTTGCGGGACGAGGATTGAACCCCGGCCGCCAGCATAGAAGTCTGACACCTTACCCCTAGACCACAGTCACAACCACAAGTTGTTATTATACACGTCTTGTCAGAGGTGAAGGAAGGGTTTGGCAATCAGATAAATATGTGCCGGAACCGAGGATTGAAACCCAGACCTTCAGTACAGAAGTCTGACACCTTACCCTTAGACCACCATGTCACCTTAATAATGAATTGATTAAATCATGTGTAATTGTCGACCTCGGTATTCTTGGGGTAAAGTGCTCGCCTCAGGACCCGATGTACGTGCGTTCAAATCCAACTGGGGATGGCGGATCTTTCTTGGGCGGTAAAAACTTGTAGCACAACTTCATTCAGAAAATAAGTTAAACAGTCGGTCCCATGTTGATTGTGACATGCAAAATAACCTTGGAAGGCATGTCAAAATAGCTTTCCCGCCAATATTGGTAGGCGCTCTCGCGCATAGAACTTCTGGTGTGTTGACATAAGCATTCAATTCAGAAAGTACACTTTGAATTCCTCAAGTGAAAATAATAATATTTAGCATCGCGTCTTACTACCCATTCGGATTATACGCTTTAAGTACTAATTACGCTAATGGATTAGGAATTGGGAAGGATGAATTAGAGGAAGTGAACCCGAATTTGCGTGGAGAGAGAGAGTGGAAAAACATTTAGGAAAACCACCCCTAGTTCACCCGACCGAGATTCGAACCAGATCTCCCCGTCCTCAGCAGTCGAGCTCAACACGACAAGCGCGAAGTAAAAATAAATAAAACATTTTATTAATCAATACAATTCTAAAATTAAATTAATCTATTTAACATATTGGAGACAAAATCAGTCCAATGACAAAGGTCTCGTTCAGGGGACGAATAGACTACCTTATCTACTAATCACATGCTGGTTTGGTGGTCCTCGACGGGTTTTTTTCGGCCAGTAAAACAAACTACGACAGCTACCGGTTGTTGCATACCAAATAGAGAACACTGTTACGTAACGTTTGGGTTCATTAGTTTTCAGAATATCGGAACAATGTACACATGTACCCCCTGATTAAAACATATGCACGCCTTACTCCTCGGTCCATGCCCTCGCATTTATTGGAACAAGGAAATTTACTGGGACGTTCGAGCAGACTTCCACACCTCTCCGCGAGTCCATAGAGGAGCGGGATTCCCTGCAAGATAGAGCCAAACACCACCTAAATTAGCTTTTTGACGCACAATTATTATTTTTTAGCACCACATTTTACTATACGCATTCGGAATATACGAATATGAACTAATTACATTATTATAGTATTAGTAGTAGTAGTAGTACCGCATGGAGGACCTACAGTTTAACGTGGAATCCGAACCACGGTGGTGTCCTGGCATTCCCCACATTCACAAGTTGTGATTAATACCCGTCTTGTCAGAGGTGAAGGAAGGGTTTGGTAATTAGATAAATCTGTGCTGGTACCGAGTATTGAACCCCGGACCGTCAGTACAGAAGTCCGACGCCTTACCCTAGACCACCCGATCACCAATTGCGTTATTAAGTAAAGAATGAGTAAGTTGAAACATAAAAGGAAATGTATTAGAATTTGCGTGGAGGGATAGTGGAAAACATTTTAAGAAAAACCCTATCAGTACACTTGGAAGGGATTCGAACCCCTATCTCCCCGTCATGGGCAGTCTAGTATATAGCGAAAGTTACGGCTTAGCATCAACCAGGGTTGGATCCAGATCATTTTCATAGGGGGCTATAATTATAAATAACATAGCTACTTACAATGTTAGATTTATGTTTAGAGTCATTTAATAGTTTCTCATTCATATTTAATCTTTTGTGTGTTTTTAAGCCGTGGTCATCCTCTCCAACTTTTTAAAATCAGATAGTTTTTATACACTATTTGGAGTAAACCTACCTCAACAATTTTTTGAAAAATTATTCACTCTAGAAACTATGAGTAGTCTTTATCTTGATTTTTTTTTTAATTAAATTATTTTATAAACCAATTAAAGTGTACCTCACTTAGACATTTGGGGTTTCCCGTCACTAGACATTTTTGAAATTTCTATCATCTTGGAAGCTATTTAGAGCTTTCCTGCTCTGTTTTTTTTTCTGCCAGTGAGATGCCGCTAGTCTAGTAGTTATTTGATTCGGTCTTTTCGGACAAATTTTTGACAGTAAAAGTAATTTGTAGTTTGATTTAAGGCCATCTTTCAGCTTCATATTCAATAATATCAGAGGATTTGAATATATTTGGGGGGGGGGGGGTATTCCAGGGTGGCAGAGTCCCCCATAGTTCCGCGGCTCTTCTGTTTACACATAATTCGTGGATGGACTGCTCTCAGGTGATTATTAGTCTTCTTTGATGTGTGATAGTCTTTTACCAAGGCAGGCTGGCTGGCATGGAAGGACTGGTACTAGTTTTTTCGGGTGCCCGAGTACCCGGAATGGCACTCGTGGATTTCGGCCCACGTCCGAGGAAAAGGTTCCGGTCCGATGGGTATCAGTGGTTGCATTATAAAAGGCCTCTGAGCCCGGGTATAGTGTAGCTTGAAAGCCTTTCGGGGGGCCTCTTCGGAAGTTTTGTTTGGATACGAAAATCTACCGTATCTATGCGGGAAAATGTTCGTTACTCAGTATGCACGACAAATATTCGTACGTGAACACGATTTTTTTGTTACCACACTTGCGTGAGTTATGTCGTAAATTGAATAAACGTGGACGAATAACGAACGTGTGGACCCGGCTTAAGGGGTGTCTGCGCGTAAAAAGATAAACAATTGTATAATTTATCTGTGTTGTATTTTCTTTCTAAAATTTGGACTTTCATTTTGTTTCTTTGTATTAGTTTTCTAACGTTCACAAAGGGGTCAACTGACCCTTTGACCCCCTCCACCCGAATCCACGCCTGGCTTAAACCATTTGACCAACGAAACTGGTTGAGAAATTCAATCAATTTTTTCCCAACGCTTCTTACTACAGTCCAATAGTAATAAGAAGGACCTTTTATATTTAAATTTGTATAAAAAGGACCTTATCTACAGAGTTATAAACGTTACTAGATCTACTTCAACATATTCATACGTCAAGTAATGTTATCTGAAGCTGTCACTTTTGATATATATTAAAATAACGCTAATAATATAGTAAAATGTTATCACTTTTGATCGCAAATAAATTTATTTAGACCAGTTATAACAAGACATAATATATAGTTTGGTTCGATCCCAGGTGGCAAAGAAAATAATATACTGATTTTGTCTGGGTTAGTTTTTTCTCACCTGAGTATCACAATCTTTGAAGCTAAAATGTTGAATAAGTGCTTTTTTTTTTACGTTGAGTTAATTTGTAAGGCGTATCTTTGAATTACACGTTTAGCGCTCTAAATGAAATCTAAAATATGTATATTTACATAATGGATTGGTTTTAAGAAGTCAACTTTACTTTATAGCATTCACGCTAGCTCAAGTCAATAGCACGTCTTCACACTAAACTAGAACTCCCAGGTTCTAGTTTTGTAATAATAAAAAAATAATTATCATAGGTTAAATTAAAGCTTCCCTTTTTTCCAAGAATGAATTGACAGCCGAAGGATTGTGTGTTGTGTCAGTTTAAAATTAAGTTTGTTTTTAAGTGTCGGTTAGAAAGTGCACGCCAAATAACCCAAATTAAAAATAAAATCGACGTTACCCGGTTAATGCATTGAGAACTGACGAAGATACACTCCGCCAGAACTCACGTCCCTCAATTATTCCACGTGAGCAAACTTGCGGACATGATCTTGATTGCGCGCGCAGCGCTACCATATCAATTATTTTTGGCATTTTTGTGACTCTCCATAGCCAGAACATTTTAAAGAATTAATATTCTGGTATAATTGTAAATTGTTTTGTGCAAGATGGAATTATGTGTAATAAAACATTTCAACTTAATTTTATATAGTAAGGAATTATTTATTATCCTTTTGTTCATTTAGATGTTTAACGTGCACTTTCTGAACCGACTGATTATATCATCACATGACCTATAAACTAACTTAAATCGAGAAAAGACCAAGCCCCCGACCGTTAATTCTTCACTGTGAAAGGGGAAAATCACGTACCAACGATATTATTTTTTTCAATTATGCCAGGAAACGAACCCTGTACCCTGCTCAGTAGAGATACACAATACTGACTGAGCTAAGGTTTCGGTAATGAATTGTAAGTTATAAAACATTTACAACGGTGTTATATACAAAAAAATATATATGAATTAGAAAACGGTTTTAATTGTGTTCTGTGCAAGAAGGAACTATACGTTATTAAACGGTTTTAACAATGTTTTGTGCAAGAAGGAATTATATGCTATAAAACATTTTACAAGTTATTTAGTTCAAGAAGGAACAATTTTTTAAAACATTCCTAGTGATGATAGATATCACGACTAGTTTTTAATATATAGTTGATTTTTTAAAGCTATCTTTACACTACATCATTAAAAAAACTTATTTATTTTATATTTTACTTTATCTTTGAGTATAATATTTAATATAATCATTATACGTTTAACACTTTATTTGCTTAATTCTAATTTACTATAAGCAGCATATACGTCATATTAACACCAAATATCTCTTAATATACAGATATCTGACTTTAGACTACACTATAAGCTCGGTAAACACTTTATTTGCGACTGTGGTTTATAGTTTAAAATGAAATTTACAAAAACATATATATATATATATTTTTTCCCTACCTTTAAAATATTTCCCTACTTTTACGAAATATGTTTTTGGCATTACTTATCAGAAGAAAAAAATATATTTGAGAAGTGAATGAAAATTTTCAGAAAAGTTTTTATGTTGCCTTGAACCGACTATACCTGACATTGATATATGATGTTGGAGTTCCCTTCAGGCTAATTACATTAAGATCTTCTTCTTTGATGTTAACTGCTGAGGTAGTTACTTTAATCCCCTTCCTTTTCCATTTTACATTAAAACGTTTAACTGTATTTATTTTTTAGCACCGCGTCTTAATACCCATTCGGGTTGTAAGCCTACATACTAATTGGGTTAGTGGGTTAGAAATGATTAAGGTTGAATGTAGATGAAGTGTTCCCGCATTTTCGTGAAGGAAGTACACCCGATCGGAATTCACACCCTGATCTCCCCCTCATCGGCAGTCTAGTTTAATTCTATAATGACGCCTTAGACTATACGGCCACCAAAACAGGTTACAACTGTATTGAGAAGCAACTTGTGTCAAAATAAAAAGTTATTATTATTATTAGCACCGCGTCTTACTACCCGTTCGGGTTATACTCACTTACGCTAATGTGTAATGGTAGGGTGATTGCGAGATGAAATGGAGGACCTACAGTTTAACGTGGAATCCGAACCACGGTACTAAAAAGTTGCTCAGTTATGTTTTTAATGTTGAATTTTAAGAATATGGAAATATGCTTAAGTATTTTTAACGGAATCAGACACGCATTAATGAACTCGCAGCCAAAAAGGTCAGGGTTAGAATCCCAGCCGAATGTATGAGGTGGATTTTACCTAAATGCACTTTCCCGCCATGCAAATGCGAATACATTTTAGATGGATGTGGGATGGAAAGTTCTCCATTTTGAAAAATCAACAGGAAAATTGTTTCCAATATTTTTTCCAGAAAACACTATTTTTATCCTAAAATATTTCTTTAATTTTCTTCGGAAAATGTTCAATTATTTATTTCTGAAAAAAAAAAAAACTCCAACTATTTAAATGGAACTATTGCAACCGAAACAGTCGAAGTTTAATTTCTCCTCGGGACATCAACAGCAGAAACAATACAAAATGAGTGACAATAAAGTGATAAAAGTGATTCCAATTCTCTTCTCGACTACAGTGCTTGGTGGTCGAATGTGTCAATAACGTTGGGTCTACTGTAGACCAGTTACGTTAACGAATACATTCCTTTTCCCCCTGATCTGGAAATTTTACCGAAATCGTCTCACTTACCCCCTTTTCACTTGTCTACCAAATGGATAGTTTATGGCTTTATGTGTATATGTGATAGAATATAGGTGAAATATCACCGCTTCGCCTATTTAGTAGGCCGTAACCACAGCTTCGGAAAATGTTCCAGAAAATTTACCTACCACTGTTCATATTCCTTCCTGTAATACACTTCCTATAGTTCTACCTCATTCGTACTTTTCCCACTAGTGTGTGGTTATGCGAGTAGCCCGGACGGGTATTAAAACGAAAAGTAGGTCCTACGTACAAATAAATCGGAGGGGTGCATGTGCTCCTTTATTAAAATTCTCCCCACCAGAGCATTCTATGAATAAAATAATACTACATCGACGGAATATTTAAATATGTCACCGTAAACGATCCAAACAATTAATATCTCATCAAGTGCTTGGCCAGGGGGCGAGATCTTAAGGGTTCAGGTTTGGACAAGACACTCATGTCTTATAGTTTATGTAACACTACAAGCCAACACGTGTCTGTAAATAAGCCAGGAGGGGCAGGTGCCAGTTGCTATCCTTGAGTTGGACATAACGCTCGGACGTATTTGTTAATAACTTGTGTGTTCAAGCTCAATATGAGCCCGTGGTAATTATTACTAGCACTGACCCCCCTACCCTTTTCTTTTAACAATTTTTCATCTCTTACTGGCGCTGGCGAGCAACAAGGACGTACGTGAAAAGACTAGAGTCGACGGTTTTATTTTCAAGATGAAATTACATCCGTATCGATGGGTACGCGGGCTAAATGTAAAACTCATGTAGCTTGGCTCAATACCGTAGTCAGGGGGGTTTTTCGGGGGTTTCAAACCCTCCGAGATTTTATTAACAAAATATATATGGCTTTATTTATGGTTCAAACAATATCAAAATTAGGGTACAAGCACAAATTAGGGAGTTGTGTTAGCATAAAAACCCTTTAGATAGCTTCTAAAGGTGTTTAATATTTATGATTTTTCCTAGCCTCCGGCAATTGGGGGGGTGCCCACCAAACCCCTATGAAATTATTGGCTGGCTACGACCTTGGTTTGGTTTTACAGTGACGTAGAGGTTAGGGCTCAAATCGAATCCGGGTAATCTTTTACTAAGTCACTCCACACTATTCCTTTACGCAAATGCGTTCACATTTAAGCTTAGTTCTACCTTACTACCTTAAAATTCAGCCATATAATTGTTACTTTATTTTTTAATTAGATGTTTTTCGGTATTAAATATATGGGATATTTATTTAATTAGTAATTTTGAGATGTATCCAAATAATATATACTTTTAAAGTTAAATACTTCAAAAGTAAAAATGGTTAAAAATAATAGTTTATGTAGTGAGAATTTTATCACAAAAAATAGCTTGTGTGTATTTAAATAGCATTTTTTAAAAACAAACGTCTTACAGACCAACTTAGTCTCGAGTAAATCAGAGCAAATAATCCTACTATTAGACACCCAATCCTACCGACAGAATTGTTACTATCAATGTATATTTATATTAATATATACGTATATATATTAAATTATTCTAGTGACCTATACAATTGTTTTTAGATTATAGCTAGGGACGTCTAGACCTGTAGTCAACCAACATGGCCACCAGCTAAAGTGTCACCATTTATAAAGGCTTGAGACACTTTTGTACATATTTTTTGGATGAGTTTTAGCCTCCTTTTCTTATTTAATTCGATCTAACATTATATTTAAAAGCGGTATTAAAAACTCGTTACTCGATTTAGTATGTTATATTACTATTCATTTAATGTATTTAAAATAGATCATCCCAGTTTAAAATATAATATTTGCGGACATACAATTTTGTCTTAGGACAAATAGATTTTTTTATTCATTTTCTTACATTGAACACACTTGTTAGCATTTATAGGATTTTATAATAGTTCATTTAAATTGGGTTGAAAAATTATAACTGATTACGAAAATCAAGCTCGGAGCCTTTGTTCAGCGCCTCAATACTCGACTACTGATTCATTCCGGTTTTGTCCCGTGCTCAAGGCCATTTATCACTTATAGCTTAAGGCAGAGTCTGTGATGGACGCGTGAGATCATTATCCGATTTGTTGATATCATGGAAACCCTTCTGCATAGTTTTATTTTATTATTTTATTTTAAATGGCAATTTTTTCAAGAAATATCAAATATTGGCAGCTTAGCTGAAAAGGCATTTTAAAAATTAATAAAATATTGAATATTTATACATTCTTTCTATAAGTCAACTTTATGCATTTATTTAAGTGTAAATACTTTTTATTTTATAGCACCACGTGTTACTAGCCACTTTGGCTATACACATATGAACTATCATGTGTTAGGGATGAGAAAGCTTGGATTTAAAATAAGTGTACTCACATTTGCATGAAGGGAAAATGTAAAACCAATTAGATAAGCCGTTCTTGGTAAATCCGATCTCACCGTCATCTGCAGTCACAGTTATTGTGAGAGTGATGCCTTAGATCATGCAGCCACCGAAGCGGGTTAAAACTCTTTAATTTTCCGTTATCATGCGTAGACTGCCTACAAAGCCACCTCCAGACATGTTAAATTTGTGTGGGCCAAAGAGAATCCCAGAGTCAGAAATTACTACTGATCCATTAAACTACTGGCGAATTTCTATGTCGTAAGCACCCCCTTAGGCGTAAAGTAAAAACCAAACCGTGGTCGTTCATTCATCTTCATAATACCAACACGATCGAGATAAAAGTTCCACAAAACACCAGCCTTTCTCAGCCCCCCTCCCCCCCGCCTTCAACAAGTCCATTTACAAGTCTATTAAAATGCAAATGATGTTGCTAATGTGCGCCCGCCCGCACTTGCCTATATTCTCCCGCGGAGTTTTATGCCAGTAGTTCGGGAGAGGAGGGGGTTAGACATGTTGCCTTATGATGGAGATGAAAGATAAAAACGAAGCAATTTGGCAAAACTGGACGTCTACACACGACTTTGAAGAACGATAAAGAAAAAAAGAAGGCGTGTGTTAGCAGAACAAGTGTAATCTGTATTCAGGAAAAAAAACATGCAAAAAAAAAAGATGAACTAGTAATAGCAATAATATTAATAAAACCATTATAGTGGTCAGCTAAAAGAAGGTTTAAGAATTACTTGATTTCTATAGGGTTTTTTTAGGCTGAACAGAGTATATCATTTTTCATGGATAAACAGCAATACCCCCAGTTTAATCATAGACAAAATATTTTTACTTTTTATCTTTAAAAAATTGTTGATTTTTATGACATGTCTGCAAGAAAAATAAAACGTAGCTAAATCTTACGGTTGTCAAGGAACCTCATTTTAGGTTATTTTTTATTTTGGAACGTAAATCAAGTTACATTCATGTTAGAAATAGTGGGGTTTTTTCTTAGGTTATTAAATATTGTGAAATTTCAGGGCCTTTTCACGGAAACTTCTAGCTTTTCTTCATAGTTTTAAAACTACCTGACACTACGGGAAAATAAATGATTTAGATAGATGATAATAAACGCACCATAGATAAACTATAGCTTGATTTTATTAAGAATGGACATTTGGAGCACTTTATAGAAAATACAAATATATATTTTACAGTCAACATTGAAAACATTTTATTATTTTATTATCTCTATTTTAAGTATTGATGTGGCGTAGTTAGCTAACGCTCTGGTTTCGTGTTGAGCTAGACTGCCGAGGACGGGGAAATCAAGGTTCGAATCTCACTCGGGTGAACTGGGGGTGGTTTTACCTAGATGGTTCTCCATTCTGCCTCCACTAAAATGCGGGTTCACGTCCTCTATATTCAACCTTCCCAATTCGTGACCCATTAGAGTAATTATTACTTAAGCGTATAACCCAAACGGGTAGTAAGACGCGGTGCTAAGTATTATTATTATTTAAGTAATGCTAATATCTATCAAAAGTGCTAGCTGCAGATCACATGACTTGAAGTATAGATACGTGAAATTAAATCTAATAGCTTTTTCTAGCTGTCAAATAATATATTCATTCTTAAGAAAAATTGGGTTTATCTTAACCTAACGCTCACTATTAGCGCCAGGTTTTCAAAAGGCCTTTTTGAGTAAAATAACCAAATCCGTTACCTATTTTTGAAATTAGGAGCTCAAAAGTTCATTGCCGCACTTACTAAAGTACGCCACTTATCCCTATCTTGAGCTAATTTAAGTTCATTCTAATGGTAACCTCCCACTTACATCTAGGTCTTCACAAAGTATCTTCCCATTGGGTTAGCAGTCAGTACCTTGAACAAAGTTCTAGAATCTATCATTCTCACTGCATGTCCTACCCACCCTAATCTGCGATACTTGATTATCCTAATAATATCTTGTGATGAGTACAGGTTATAACTCATCATTATGTAGCCTCCTCCGTTATCTACAGCCATACTATTTATATTTTGTAAACTACGTCTTACTACCCACTATGGCTATCCCCATTTTACACCATTAGAGAAGCAATGAAAATTATATACGCTTAGGAAATAGTCGCATTTATGTGAAGACAGCAGTAGAAACCATCGAGGAAAAAACACGTCAATAAAGCCGAGTGGGTTTTAAATCCCAGCCTACCAGCTACAATACAATCCAACACGATGAGGCTGACATCTTTGTCCATGCATACACCGGTGCGGGTAGCCGTTATATTATTACATTTTGGAGGTTTTTAGGGCACACCAACACACAGACCTCTTAGCGGTTTAAACGAAATGCTGTTATTAGTGGGGTACTTACGTGAATTTTCTTAAAATACATAATTTGGTCAAATAAACTAAAATAAGTTCCTGAAATATTTTTAGCTTTGAATGGTTGTATGAACACGCGTTATGTTTTTAAAATCTTATTTAGCCTTTTAAAAATACATAAATAATATAATTAACTTCACCAGATAAATAAAGGCTATTAGTATTATTATCGTTATCATCATAAAATTATTATTATTATTATTATTATTATTATTATATTAATTTAGCCGCATCTTACTACCTTTCGGGTTATACGCACTTACGCTAATGTGTAATGGTAGGGTGATTGTGAGATGAAATGAAGGACCTACAGTTTAACGTGGAATCCGAACCACGGTGGAGGCCTGGCATTCCCCACATTCACAAGATGTCTTGTCAGAGGTGAAGGAAGGGTTTGGTAATCAGATAAAATCATCATAAAAGCACAAAATGTACTCAATCACATCCAACACCTGTCTGCTGTGTAAATGTCCCGGGATCGATTCTTAGAATGACCAAAAAATGTATCATTGATCAAGTGTGGGCCTATCCTCCAACAGTGAAGAATTAACGGCCTGGGTATTGGTGTTGTGTCTATTCTAGATTTAGGTTAGTTTATAAGTCGTGTCCTGATATAATTGGTCGGTTCAGAAAGTGCACTTTAAATACTCAAATTAATTAACGGGAGACACACACTAACTCGACTTAGGACAGAGCAGCAGTCTTAGCACCTAGCTATTTACCAATTGGATTCGTAGAAGAACCCATATACAACCATACGCTGGATTCAATCCTTTGGCTTAATCTGTGGTCGACCACTCTGATCCCAGTGACGGGTCATTGGATTTTAATACACCGTTATAGACCATGACATTACCAATCAGAAACCCGGAGGACATCTGGGCAGGTAAGACAGTGAGTGTTTCATTGGTAAGTGACGATGCTTGGGAACGATTATAGTTGACGTGACATGGTGGTCTAGAGGTAAGGTGTCGGACTTTTGTGCTGGGGTCCGGGGTTCAATCCTCAGTCGCGGCACAGATGTATCTGATTACCGAACCCTTCCTTCACCTCTGACAAGACGTGTATTAATCACAACTTGTGAATGTGGGGAATGCCAGACCTCCACCATGGTTCGGATTCCACGTTAAACTGTAGGTCCTCCATTTCATCTCACAATCGCCCTGCCATTAATCATTAGCGTAAGTGCGTATAGCTCGAACGGGTAGTAAGACGCGGTAATATAATAATAATAATAAATAATAATAATAATAATGATAATGATTATAGTTGACAGTCATATCTCGGAAAACTTATATTGGTCAGCTGATAACACATGTAGAAACGTTATCATAATTTTGTGGGTGAAGATAAGTGAAACAATTAGCAAATCAACAAATTCATCAAGAAATAATATCCAATCATAAAATTCTGTATCATTAATTCCATAGAAAATTAAAATATTAATGTTTTTGAATTAATTATAATTGTTCCAATACCTTATCTCACTCGGTAGCGTGTCTGTCTACAGAGTAAAAGGGTGAGGGTTAAATTCCCGGCATGGCCCGACAAAATTATTATTGGTGTAATGTGGCTTTACCTTTTCGCAGTGATATATTAACAGCTGGAGAATGGACGGTGTGTCTGTGCTAGATTTAATTCGGTTAAGAAAGTGCACGTTAAATACCTCAAACAAAAAACAATTAATATTTTGGTAAGAAGCTCCTGGCGGCAACTGAGTAAATCATTGTAGGATATCATTATCCATTTTACCTTAAAACTAAACTATTTGACCTAATTGAATTAACATCTTTGACGTAAAAACAACATTAAACATTTAAAAAATTCTAATAGATTTATTATTTTATTTTAAATAGTAAATTACTAAAAAAAGTATTTATAATGGCAAGTAAAAAAGCTACAACGGCTTCCTTAACAAGTGCAAAATATAAGCGCCTGGTTGATGTTCTTTATTGTCCCGCCGAGCAGCTATGTTCACATGTAACCAATATAAGGCGCTTGCGTTTTGACACCACTCGAACTAAGTCAACAGTTTAAATAACTTTTAAAACGTGCGATTACGTTTCAATTCTGATTTACGAAAGTTAATTTTTTGTTCTGTTTTGTCCACATCCAAGCTCTAAAGCACAACCACAAATTATTTTCCATACCTAGATATTATCGAAACAATTCTCATGAAACGGTTTTTGTTTTTTTGTGTGCCTTAGATCAGATCTTCATTTAGAATTCATCGTACTCGTTTTACGACCCTTCATCCATGAAACTTCTCTCCATTGCTTTGACCTTGGCACACGAATAACTCCAGTGAAAATTATTCAAAGCGCCACAAAACCTTTTTGTAACAAACAAGGAGAGATTAAAATCTTACAAAATGGTATAATATAATTAAAATCACATAAAATTGTCAGCGCACTTAACCGTTGTTGACGGCTACTTATGTGTTCGTTCTATTTATAGGTTCGCCTCAAGATGCTGGTGACGTCACACGTATCACGGGCTCGTGCCGGCAGGAATGTCGTGTAAGCCAAATTTCCATAGAAAGGAACTTTTAGAAAATAATAACATATTTTTTTTGAGGCCAGAATTGATAAAATTTTAGTTGCTGTGAATGTTATTTTATACTTAATGGCAATATCTATCAAAAGCGACAGCGGTATATCACATGACCTGACGTATGAATAGGTGAGAGTAGATCCATTAACTTGTCTAGCTGTCAGATAAGGCCCTTCTTAAGAAAACTGGATTGTATTTATGTTCAATTTGATTCGCGCTGTAAATGGAACGTCGTCTTGGGTTACGAACTCTTAAAATGACCTAGCTATTAGTCTCAATAAAATGGCGTGGAACTTGGTTTCAATGTACTCATCAACATGCCCTTGTAGTAGTGAGTAGATAACTGGCCCTGGGCAAGGTCATCAAGGCGTTGTGCTTCAGACCATAAGCAACCACCTGTTAAGAATTTTATGATCGAATCCCGGTGTGATCAAGGTTTATTCTTTACAGGTGGTGGACAAGTGATTAAAAGTGAGGTGCTAATAGCCCCATTTGCCAACAGAGGTTGTCAGATGGTTTTGAAATAAATTTAAACTGGGTAGTTTTCCGTGTGAATTTTCCCTTTCGCTTTTCCATCTTGTATCCAGACTATATATATATTTTTTCGTTTCGTCCAAGTCACATCTTATCATCCTCTCCTCTTTAGATTAACTCATTAATAACCTATGTGTTACCTGCTTCGGCGGCCCCATGGTCTATGGTGTCACTCTCGCGTTAGACTGGTCTGTTGATGACTAAGAGCTCGGGACTCAAATCCCAATAGGATATACTGAGGATGGGTTTCCACCCTCCATACAGGCAAATGTGGGTACGATTTCTTTAAATTAAACTTTCCTCGTGTCTAACTCACTTGCGCTATTAGTATATACGCATGCGTATAGCCTGAACAGGCAATAAGACGCCGTGCTATAAAAAAAACATATGTGTTACATAACTGGTCACGTGGAGTAAAGTCAAGCTCGTCTAGTCTGGTTCGTCTTTGACTGAGAGGTCAAGGTTCGAGACCCAAACGGACATACCGAGTAAAATGTTTTCCAAGTCAATTCACATTCTATTCTCACGCAAAGTTCAGATACGTTTTATCCACGTTATAACTTCATCACCCGCCTCGGTGTCGTAGTTGGCTAACGCGCTTGTCGTGTTGAGCTCGACCGCTGAGGACGGGGAGATCGAGGTTCGAATCTCGGTCGGGTGAACTGGGGGACATTTTTCCCAAATTGTTTTCCACTCTCCCTCCGCGCAAATGCGGGTTCACTTCCTATAATTCACCCTTCCCAATTCCTAATCCATTAGCGTAATTAGTACTTAAAGCGTATAGCCCGAACGGGTAGTAAGACACGGTGCTAAATATTATTATGATTATAACTTCATCACCTCAATCACTTTAATGTAATTAAATGCGTATGGACTTGAGTAAGAATAGGACGTGAGCGAAAAAAAATACCACCTGAAGACTTATTTCAAAAGTAAATAAATAACAAAATTGTATACAGTAAATTAACGGAAAAAAGTTAATGACATTCCACCAAAGAGCATAATAATAGACTCCCAATTTGACAGTCTCATTTAAAAACATTGTTTATGTACAGCTATGAAATTATTGGTTCTATAAGGATATATTTCCAATAAACTATATTCATTTTTAATAATCCTAATTTTTCCCATGATAAGTTCTTTCTTATCTCAAGGAGTTATGTAGCTATGATCCAAATTTGACATCTGGTTCTTTAAAATACCCTCGGTCATTTTCACGAGAAAATTAGAATCTTCATTTTGTTTTTAATGTTGAACAATGGCTAGATACAAATGTGCATCAAAATCTTTAGAACACATTTTGTTTAAAAAATATATATATATATATTTTCTTTTCGCCCTTAATAAACTACCATTAATTTTAGAGTTAGATATCTAATTCCAAAAATGCCTCGGGGGAACCTTATGAAAAACCTATATATAAAATGCTAGCCCAATCAGTAAAATAGTTTCATCTCTAGACAGATATTCAGACACATACACAGACAGACGGAATTACAAAAACCACCTTTCCGGGTTCAGCGGCTCATGAAACATCGAACTCCATCAAAATATCGAGTAATATGTTTAAGGTGCTTAATACCGTCTCTCTTAGAGGGGTCGCGAGAAAGTAAAAAGCGTTTTGTCCCAGCGTAAGAGTAACTATGGAAGTAATGACAAAGATTATATAAATAAAATAAGTTTATCTTTCACCCGTACTGGTGGACAGGTGGTTTAAGTGTCAAGCTCATTTAGTCTGGTTTGCTGCTGACAGGGAGACCGGCGTTTGAATCCTAGCCGGGTGTACTGATTGTGTTTTCCCTAAATATTTTCCCTCCATGCAAATTATGATGTATTTATAATAAATTATGTCTTCCTCAGCACTACTATACATATACAGCGGGTAGTGAGATAGATAAAAAGAAAGTGTATCATTAAAATGTTCAATATGTTTTCGACAGTAGAGTTATGTCAAACCATTACATTTTAGTGAACAAATAATACATCCTGGATAAACAAATAACTGTACTCAAAGTGTGGGTTAAAGTATCCGCCGTCACTTATAGAAAAAAAAAAAGAAATAGAGGCAGGTGTGATAAGTTTCAGGTTTGGATTTTAAATTTGGGTTAGCACCTCTTTTAACTGCCGAGAACAATTACGTTTTATTTGAGTTGATATAAATTAGTGATTATGAACAGGAAATAGTGTTGTCTGTTGGAGGTTGATTAAAACATGTCTCCCGATGAGCTTCTATGAAGTTAATACTATCTTGTGTGAAAAATGAAAATAAGTCTTCACAGGATGTCCACTGTAGTAATATTGCGCATCTGGGCTACATCATTTGTAGGCAGTCTGTGGAAATATTAGTCAGTACAATTTAATAATGTACCGTTTCCCTGGGTATGTCCGAATGAACTAATGGTGCATCCTTTCATTGAAGTCTCTTTAAATGTCCCGATGAGATGAGGTGATGGTGATAGTGCGTATGACCCGCCTCGGTGGCGTAGTCGGCTAACGCGCTAGTCGTGTTAAGCTCGACTGCTGAGGACGAGGAGATCGAGGTTCGAATCTCGGTCGGGTGAACTGAGGTGGTTTTTCCTAAATGGTTTTCCACTCTCCCTCCACGCAAATGCGGGTTCGTTTCCTCTAATTCAACCTTTCTAATTCCTAATCAATTAGCGTAATTATTACTTAAAAAGCGTATAACCCGAACGGGTAGTAAGACGCAGTGCTAATATTATATTATTATTATTATTGATAGTGCGTATGAGGTTGTGAAACCAGTAGAAACTTTTAACCTAGATTAAGCCTAGTCAAACAAACCCTGATGACCATTGGGGTAATTCACATTTCGGGAAAAATATCCAGAGTACAAGCCGGAAATCAAACCTAGGACCCCTATGCTCGTAGCCAGGTGCAATGACCACTACACGACTTGGTCGGTTAAATAACCCATGTCAAAGGGACTAATTTCTAAGAAAAATCTATTGCCATTTTACAAAACCTTTTTTTCATATTAGTTCATTCGAAAAATATTTTAAAAACAATCAAAGAAAAACACTACGTTAGTAATGTTTTGTAAATATTATTTAGGCTAGTAAAAAGTTAAATAAGCTTTTCAGAAAAAGTTAATTTCTTAGTTTGGCAATATTTTATTTAATGCGTTCGTGAGCATCTTTTTGTGGTTGGCTTATTTTATTTCAGCCTTCATTAATCGTACTCCTGGTGTATTATTGAAACATTTTACTATGTTATGCTTTTAAAAAGAATCCAATTAACTACATACCCACCCTCCATCGGTGGATACACGGATTAAGGCATCAGTCTGTAGCCGGCCCAGTTTGCAGGTGACAGGAAGGTCGGGGGTTATGATCTTTACAAGGTTTATTGAAGGTATTTTTTTTCATAAATGGGTTTTTACAAACTATTTCCATACAAATGTTTAGAATTAATCAAAATTCGTCTTTTTTCATCCTTATTCTATTAGCGTAACTATTCGGTTAGCCACAATGAGGCGGATAACACGGGAAACAGTAAATCCTTTACTTACATGGATTTGTAGATAAGCTGTTACGGTACTTTGACTTAAACTGTCACTATCATATAATAGGCACTGTTTGAAACATTTAAACATAATAGATGCCGTTTCTTATAGGTTTAGGCACATATGATAATGTCATAAGTTTTTATTATTATTATTTTGTTTGACTAAGGTTTCGATTTCTAAAAGTTTTTGACTTGGGCACTTTTTCAACTAACGCAGAAACCCTCGAAAAATAATTAACCGCGTAAGTCGAGGACATACTATAAAAGTAGCAACTTCGAACCAAGCAAATATAAATTTTAATCAAACGGTAACCAAATCTTCAACACTATCATAAGTTTAGGTTTATACAAATAAAATAATATAACCACGATAAGCTTGGAGAGGTATGTACGTCATAGTGGTTCTCAAATCGTTGTCCACGGGGGTTTGCCAGTTGGTTCTCAGACGAGAACATGGGGGGAAAATTCTATATTTTGAGAAAGAGTTAAATAGTACCAGGTAAACCAGATAATTCCATTAGGTCAACAATAAAGAACTAGCATTACACGTGAAATGTGTATAAGAAACAAAGTCAAATAAAAATTCTGCCATTCACTTCTTGAAAAACAAAATATTTTCCTTCATTGTAAATGGGACAAGCGGGAGATATATTAAGAGGGCTAGTCCCAAACATGCTTTTTACGCTTCTCAAGTGGACCTATATTGGAAAAAAAAAATACGAGAAACAATGCACTACTGGTTGAGTCAACCGTCAATGTTGCCATTATCTTCCCAGTTACAAAATTTCTTATTTCTTCCAGAAAGAATATCCATTTTTATACGTACTTTAGAGAGAAGTATAGATAAATTAAATTTATAATAAAATGTATTAGTGTGGGAGGCATGAAATCTGTGTTTATAACATGATAATTATATTTTGAAGTTTAAAAAATACACACTGTAACTACGAAACCCAATGTTTCAGGTAGAAACGAGAAACATAAGGCCTATGTTTTTATCAGCGAGCTTAGATATTCAGTTCACTTTTTCTTCCACGGAAAAGCCTACCATTTAAATCTCTCAGTTAAATTCCAAAACCACCAATATTTAGGTAAGTTATTATTTTAGTTTTTGTGTGTAAGACTCCCTGTATTTTTTTCCCCTGAGTATAAAATAATGCCCCGTGTATGACCGGCTCTTTCGGTTTTATAGGTGCCTGGAAACCCTGCCCATGGGCTACTGATGAGCAACATGACGCTTATCCGAGCCGGGTTCTAAGGACATTTGCGGGACCCTCCTGGGTCCATCGCATAGTTCCCAAGACTTTGGGTGAGTCGCTCATCTCAACCCGGTACCATCTCATAGAATAACTAGAACATCTTGCGTATGTTGTTTTTGATCATCGATATTTCGAGATATCGATGTAGATTTTTATCGGAGACTTACCAGAATACACGATTTCTGGATATTTCGTCAAGAATGCTACTAGGTAGTGCCTAAAGCTCAAACTCCTGACACAAGAAAAATACGGCGAGCTAAGCAAAACAATGACGAGAGGGAGGTTCAAACAAAGACCGATCTCACGCTAGAAAACTTGCAATCACGACTTTATTGTAATCGTCCCATCGGAATCTACCGACTTTAGCTTGAGCCCGGCGGCGGCTTCCTTTCACTCATTAGGCAGCAGGGTAATTAATTACGACTGAATTGTTCGCGCGACTAATTAGATCACCTGCCTCCCGAGTCTTTCATCAGCGCTAGAAAGTCAGAAGTGGAGGAATGATACGATCTTCAAAGTGTGGTACTGTTGAATTTGTTCTGTTGCTACCGGCAGACAGACAACACGGTGTTCACGTACTCTAATTAGGAGAATGGAAACTTCCCCGGCACGATTCACTAACAAAACACAATGTGACCTAACACTACATCATTCTTCTCAAGAAGCCCTAGAGGGCACGTACCAAATATATTTGTGTGAACACGACTGGTGGCGAGCCCTTTTCCCCTTGGCCGAATGGTTAGAGAGACCATCTAATATTTAGGGCTTAAACCCATAAGAGTTTGTTGTTTTTCATCGCAGTTTTTGACACATCTTTTATAAAAGTATAGATCATATCATCACAATACTTTTAAACCCACTTAGTCTAGGGTATTAAGCTCAAAATGTATACCTAATGTTAGAGCTTAGATATTTAATAATTGATCATGAAGAACTCGTAGACAAATTATATATATTCGTAAACACTGCCAAAAATCGAACCATGGTTATCTTGTAGACAGGAACAAATCCAATTTATAAGTTATGCTAACCTACATAATCGGGTACGCGGACACAATTCAGCTTCGTTCTGCCTGGTACAAAATACTGGTCTGGAGTACAGAAGTGGTTTTACCCTAATATTTTTCTCAACCTCTTTATAAGTAAATGAGGGTACAATTATTATAAAACTCTATATTCTTCATTCCTATCCCATCAGTGTAAATATACAAATAACTCCGATGGGTATCTAAGAGCCATACACAACAAAAATCAAACCTATTTCTTTCCGAGAATATAAGTCGTTGGTAGTAGGTGAATACGTTAGCGCCAGAATCAAAGTGTCGATATTTTTCTAAAAAAACAAACCTAAATAAATCCAAAGAATGTGTGATTAATCTGAGTCGTATTTTTGAAGAAGCGCACAGTCGGTTGGACCGACCGGAAGACTTGATTCATGCGAGTCTGACAGCGTGTAAGTCAAACTCGTGTTCCCACCCCTTCACATGCTGTTTGTGTGATAATAAGTCAAGACTCGAAGTTCCCAGGAAGCTACGAGCATTCGGCACGCAGCATTGGGGGGGGGGGGGGGGGAGACGACATCCCGACCTCCCCCAAGGAAATGCAATCAACGTCAGCGCACGCGAGCGGAGGCCTTCATGCAGGTACGTACGGTAGAAGGAGGGAGTGAGCTACCCCCAGTGGGGGGTTTATACTCCAATTGCTAGAGGAAAAGATTTAAAAGGGAACAAAAAAGCAAAACGAATTTTAAAATAGCTCACCTGCAACGCTGGGCACGCAGATAAAGGCGTCAGTCCCGTCTTGTCTGGTAGGTCTGTGGCGGGAGGTTGGGATTCGAATCTTATTTGGATGTAATGAGATTATTATACTAAATGATTTGTTTTTACTCTACCTCAACGTAAGTACAGGTACACTCCATTTAAAATCTACATTCCTCATTCCTACTTAATTTATATATATATATATATATATATATATATATATATAAGAGAGAGAGAGAGAGAGAGAGAGAGAGAGTCGGATAGACTGGTCAGGTAGTAAGACGTGGGGCATATAGGAAAAATAAAGCTCATCCTTACAAGGCGCACACCGTTTACCCTGAAAGACAGCAAGCTTAGCTTGTATTATTCCACTATGACATAGATTATTAGATAAGACCATATTGTAATCTGCCAAGGAGAGACTTCTTACCTTTCAGGTTAATCAAAGTACACAAGTTAAGGTATAAGAACAGACTCTAAGTCACAAAGACGGAAATGCTTACAAAAAGTCGTGCTGAGATTGATTGATTAAGTCGCCGTACTAGTTTGTTTGTTTGTTTGTTTATAAGTCATCAGCTTTTATAAAGCTGTATTTAAATAGTATACATTAAGTACCACAGATAATAGTATTAATAGTTTTATTTTATTTAACTTAGTAAGCTTTTTAGAAATTATGATGTGGTGATTCGTCCATAGTTTCTTTCATTTCACAGAAATAAGATTAATGAGTTATTTCATCACCCCCAATCCATTGAAGCATTCTTGGTACTATAAAGTCGGTGAGCTTAAAAGAGGTAATCAGGAAGAGCTACTGAAATACTGATTTACGTTCATCTCTTTTGAATGTCAACAACATCAGTGTCAAGATGAATACAAATATAGGCCTACTTATGACCTGCATGGTTATATCTTGATTTAGGTATGAAGCCCGTTCTGGGAGCTCTTGTTTCGTACCAGAATCCTACTGTTTGGTAGTATTTTAGTAGGATATAAGGCCTTCCAAAACGGTAGTAGGAAGTACGTTCTAGAAGGCCTTTTTATCCTACCAAAATATAGTAAGATTCTGGTAATAAATAAGGCCTTCCAGAACGAAATTCTTACCAAAATAAGTGTATAGGTATAATAGTATTCTGGTAGAAGGAAAAGTTTGGAAAATTCAAGCTTTTCATGCGCTCAATATTGAAAACATTTTATTATATAATTAGTAGGGTATCTATTAATAGTGACTGATGCAGATCCTATGACTTGAAGAAGGAATGTATGAACATAGCTTTAAACTCTTGTAAATATTAAATATCGCCCTTAATATCAGATACCTACTTTACAATAGTAGCTAATATACTTGATTGACTCTTACCTTCAATGTTCGGGTTCGATCTCCCACTAAGTCGGAGCTGTTTATCTTTTATTTTCAAATGTTTCCTATCCTTTTTCCAAAACAAATTTGTTGTATATTCTAAGCCTGAGGGTAGCAATAAAGTAACCGGCATCATTGACTGCGCGGTCTAAGTTACTCTCGCAATAGACCAGATTGCGGATGACACGTACATCAGGGTTCAAACCCCGGTTAAGTGTATTCAGGGTGTATTATACTAAATTATTTTCCACTTGCCCCCACGCAAATATGGGTACACTTTCTCTAAATTAAACCGTTCTCCTCCCTAGCACATGAGCATAATCAGTAGATGTACACAACATGAACCGGTAGCAATACGTGGTGCTAAATATCAATATATAGCCTTACATGTAATTATAAATATATATTTTGATGATAAGAAACTTTTATAAAATACAAACATATATTTACGGTCAACATGACTTGACGTATGAACATATTAAGGTGTTTTAATAACTTTAGCATCTTTTGTTAAATATTTGTCATAAGTAGAGCGGAATTAGATAACAAACTTATTAAATTAAAATAAAAAGTTGTCATTAGATTCCAGGACCACCTTTACAGATATTCAAAAACTATTGATATCACCATGTGAAGAGAATTAAACTCTTATGTTTCTACTGGACAAATAGTTGATTAATTTGGATTAAAAAAAGTTTTGCTATAAAAACTGCAAAACACTTCCCTTAACTCACGTCTCCTACACTTCCACCTTAATAGAGTGAGGGAAGGGAGGGAGAGAGAGAGAGAGCAGCGTGCCGCCTGATTAACTCGCCAAGCAGCCCGGTAGACTGATGACCCCCCCTCTTCACTAATCTGTGTGTGTGTAAGCCACGCATGTCAGATCAGTGGGGCGTAGGTCACGCACTCAGGCCGGGGAACAGGAGGGTGTAACCCTGGCACACCCCGTCACACCGTACACGACAACACCTCAACTACACGGAGAAGCGCCCTCTAGGGAATCCGCTGCTTGGAGTGGAGCAGCCCTACCTCGGCATGTGTACACACTTCTATTATTACTGGGTGTTTTCACCACGTCCCACTGATTGTCCTGGTTTTTCTCACATTTATATTTACGCAAATATGATAGGAATGAGGAAGGAGATATAGGCTACATAATAGGATTTTCGTGAAGGGAGAGTGAGATACCTTATTCGGTTAAAACCAACTCAAGTCCACCCAACCAGAATCCGAAGTATTATCTACCCTTCAATAGAAATCTTATATATTGTGAGTGTGACGCCTTAAACCATGTGGTCGACCTCGGTGACCTTGGGCTAAAGTGATAGTCTCAGGACCCGATGTTTGCTGGCTCAACCCCAGCTGTGATCAATGGATTTATCTTGAGTGATACAAACCGTATCACTAATTATTTCGGAGGACAATTAAGTCCGCCGGTCCCATTTCTATTGTGGCATAAGAGAATCCTGGAAGGTATGTGAAAATGTCTTTCCCGGCAAAATTGGTAGGCCCTTTTGCCTTAGCTCATAGAAATTCTCGTGTGTTCATATAATCACGTGGTTCAGAAAGTGCATGCTATATAGCTCAAATAAATAAATAAAATTAATAATCAAATCATGTTACCACCGAAGCGGGATCCTGTTAATATTAATTTAAAATCCCCTAGTTTAGTCAAGTATCTGGACCGGCTATCAGTTAGTTATAATAACCAGCCTAAGGAAATGTGATAAAATAGTTGAAAATAATAATTAACAACTAAATATTTCCCTTAAAATTAAACCATCCTGTATAAAATACATCCTCCAGTGCACCCAACCAGATATCTAACATCGACCTGTCAGGTATAGCGTTAAACGCAAAATTATTGCCCTGCCAGCCTAACACCTAAGCTCAGACGTTAGCGCGTCTGTCTACTGAACTAAGGGTCCAAGGTTTGATCCCGGGCATGGCTGAAAACTTTATCATTGATGAAATGAAGGCTTACATTCTCACAGTGATGAATTAACGGGTGGAGGACTGTGAATGTCGAAGATTTAAGTCAATATCTTAAATTGTGTGCAGATATCATTTGGTTTAGAAAGTGCATGTTAAATACCCCAAACTAGACAATTAAAATAATTTGTATCCCTGTTATTTTATTTTTGGTTCAGTTACTAAGCGCCTGAGACTTCTTAAAAAAAGTAGACCCCGAAACATTCGTATCCTATATTATGAATCTCGCAAAATGCCAGTGATCAGGGCCAGTTTCATGACGTATTAGGACAAGGTAGAGCGTCTATCCACTGGCATCATTGACTCTAGAGGTCAGAGTTCGATTTCCAAGGACTACACTGATGAGGATTTTTCTATAACGTGGTGACCTGGTGGTCCAGGGGTAAGGTGTCAGACTTCTGTTCTGGCGGCCGGGGTTCAATCCTCGGTCCCGGCAAAGATTTATCTGATTACCAAACCCTTCCTTCACCTCTGACAAGACATCTTGTGAATGTGGGGAATGCCAGGCCTCCACCGTGGTTCGGATTCCACGTTAAACTGTAGGTCCTTCATTTCATCTCACAATCACCCTACCATTACACATTAGCGTAAGTGCGTATAACCCGAACGGGTAGTAAGACGTGGTGCTAATATAATAATAATAATAAATAAGTGTCTCTTATTCTTGGATCTAATGTTTTACCTCTTGTATTAGGCCATTTATAGTTTAAAGTTAAACGAATGTTTAAATATATCTTAAGGTCATTCTGGAATTAAAATTTTACTGCACAATTTTAAAAAGTGTATGGGGGTGAAATTTAGTATAACTTAACATTCATATGAGGTGTATATAGTGATATATTTATATTAGTAGTAGTATAGTTATTAATGCTAGATTATATTATCATGACCTCCTCGGTCATCGCGAAAGTATCAATCGTTCTCAGACTACACAACTTAAAATACAATGGACTGTGTCGACTTCTGGAGCTACTTCTTATTCTGTATAAGCTTATACTCACTTTAGCCCTTCACCTACAACTACACTTTGCCATGTCAATAATAAAATAATGGAAAGAAAATTAAGAAACTTCATATCTCAAGGTAAAGAGGAAGGCTCAATGCTAGATCTAAAATATCTTAGAATTTTAAGTTGTGAGCCTAACAAAAATTACTGTATTTGTTAGAGGAAGGCTACTAAATATAGAGCCCTTTTTCGTCAAGGCTAGACTTATAGCTCCGCAAATATGCTTAAAAATTCGTTCAAAATGAGATTATTTTAATTTTCATTAATTTTTGTTCTATTAATAAAACTCAAAAGCTAGGGCCGTTAAGGAAAAAGAGCCCTGGTGGAATATTTTGGGAATATTTTGGCATGAACCATATTTTAAAATAACGCATCGTAGAATTAATTATTGAATTAGATCTGAATGTCTGCACGGCAAATTCTCGCTTACAGAGGCGACCCCCTTAAGTATACGTTAAATAATTCAAAAAAGTTTAACGATTGTATATGGTTATTCTGTATGTATTTAAGTAAAGTTAACAGTTATCTTAAAGAAATGTGAAGTACTTTTATCTTATTCATAAACTATTTTGTGTGTACCAACGTGGATTTTAAATAATATACAAATACTGAAATCGGTACGATAGTGAAAACTTGTAGTTAAGGCTGAGTATCGAGGTAAGATTGGATTTAATGCTCTTAGCACAGTATGACTGTTCACAGCGGGATTCCCAGCAGGGCGAGAGTTTAGATTAGTCAAGGTGGTCCCACGTTCACTGACAAACCCAGAGCAATGTCAGGACGTCCACGATTCGATTCCAGTTACGCTTCGGGTACCAACGTGAAATTTAATTATCACTGTCCGGTGAATTTATTTTGAAGAGTTGTAACTCCTTAGTAAATTTTAGTGTAATTTTCATAGGAAGGGATTTATCTGATAGCTACAAACGTTACTAGATCTACTTTCACGTATTAATACTTCAATACATGTGATCTGTAGCCGTCATTTTAGATAGATATTATCAATACAAATAAAATAAAACTGATAAAATAGTAAAATGTTAAAATGTTATCCATCTTGGTCACAAACCAATATATTTGTATTTTATAGAAGGCTCTTCTTATTAAATTAGATTAAAGGTAAAGTTATTCGTGAATTGACACCAAACCTGCTTCGGTGGCCACAAGGTATAAAGCGACACTCTAGTGTTGGACTAAGCTGCCGATGACATGGATATCGGTTTTAGGAATCTCAGTCGAGTGTACTTAGGGTGGTTTTTTTTTCTAAATTAGTTTTTCACATTTCCTTCTCACAAATTCGGGTACATTTACTTCAAATTCAAACTTCTTCATCCCTAACTCACTAGCGTAATTAGTACATGTACAGTACGTATAACTTGAACAGGTAGTAATACCTAGTGCTAAAAACAAATGAACACTAACCACACTGGTGATCACGTGGTCTTTGGTATCTGCCTCAACATAAATAAATAAAATAAATAATAATATTTAGCACCGCGTCTTAATACCGTTCGGGTTATACGCTTTAAGTACTAATTACGCAATGGATTAGGAATTGGGAAGGTTGAATTAGAGGAAGTGAACCCACATTTGCGTGGAGGGAGAGTGGAAAACCATTTAGGAAAAACCACCCCCAGTTCACCCGACCGAGATTCGAACCTCGATCTCCCCGTCCTCAGCAGTCAAGCTCAACACGACAAGCGCGTTAGCCAACTACGACACCGAGGTGTGTCTCAACATAAAGATAGTTACCGGTGACGGGGAGGTCGAGGCTAGAATCTTTACAGGGTGCAAGATGTTGGCTTTCCATATATGAGTTTTCATCATTGATTCTTAAATCCTCTTCACACGTTAACGTCGATGCGCTTTATTGATAAAAAAAAACTTCCTAATCCCTACGCATCAGATCAAATCGATAGTAGCTTTGATGTTCGACTTACTAATTAAATAAATACATGTTATGACACAATCATACATTTCCCCATATTCTATATTTTCATAAAGAACAAAAAAAAAACTTTAAAGGCCGTTAAATAACGTTCCTCAGAAGAAAACCACATTATTTGGATCCCCTTTCAAATGTTAATTTCAAACAAACTGTAGTCTATATGAATGGAAAATGTGGGGAATGCCAGGCCTCCACCGTGGTTCGGATTCCACGTTAACTGTAGGTCCTCCATTTCATCTCACATCACCCTACCATTACACATTAGCGTAAGTGCGTATAACCCGAATGGGTAGTAAGACGCGGTGCTAATAATAATAATAATAATAATATATGGATGGAAGAAAGCAACGCTATACAAATAAGTATATATATGAAAGGTGGATCTTAGAAAATGAAAGAATAAAATTACGGAGATCAGCAATGGCGGATTCGATTTCTATTCCAAAAATGTTTATGGTTTTAAATTTTTTAATATTTTTTAGATTAATTATAGTTAAACCAAGAGAAAAAAAAATATACATATGTATGTTTTAGAAAAAGTAAAATATATTCTTATTTATCACGTAAAATACTCCTCTTGAACGTTGTTTTAACAAAATCGGTAAAGGTATTTTGAAAATTTAAAAATTTTCAAAAATCAGTAATTTGTAAATCTTAATTTTAGGGCTGGAAAAATTCACAATTAGACTTAGAGGTATGGCCAGATAACAAATAAATATAAAGTTTTTTTATAAAATCAATCAAACCATTTGGACTGTAGACCTCAGGTAGGGGTATACAAACAGACCGAATTGTAAGACACTATGGATCTTGCGGAGGAGACGTAAAGTATCAAGATTCATCATAGTCTCAAGGCCTAAGAATTATCAGTTACAATACTTTATCAATATGATAAAGTAATAAGATCCTGCTTCGTTAGTTCCTCTGAGAAAACTAGAACTTTAATAAAGTACAGTAAAATCCAATAAGTTGTGACCCCCTCATCTCTACTCTTCCCTCCCTTTTAGAATGTGCTCATAGAGATGTGTAATCGAAAGAAAAAAGTATCGAAACTATACTCATTAAAAGTATCGAAAGAAAAGTATAGATAACACTAATTATCGATGTCAGAAATTTTAATCTGTACAATTTTTTTTATCTAGTAATAATAATTTCAACTTTTGCAACATAATAATAATAATTATATTTTCATATTTATTTAAACACGGAAAATTATAATGTTTTAACCATATTATAATAAACTTAGCTCTTTCACGTTTATGTTATGTGTTGTATCTTGGAGGGTATAATAGATAGTATTGTATAGTGGAGTTTATAAAAGGTTTTACCAAACCAACTTTGTATGAAAATGTAGATAATGGAAAGTTATTTAATAGCTAAATATGATTAGTAACAGTATATATTTTTTCAATCTATTTTGTACCCTTCTTTAGCTATTAAAGTTGGTGAACTTGCCTTAATTGGCCTTTGAACCAATAACACAAAAAAACATCCAAAAATAAAATAAAGTTATTAAAGAACCGCTCATAGCTGAAAATCCCTTTTTAGTTGTTTCTTGCTCGTCAATCAGAAAATGAGTGAGAATTAATCAATAGTGTCATTTTTTCTTCCTTCACAGTCCACCTTAGTAAACATTTAATCCCAACAGAGTGAAGATAACAAAAAAACTATTTCTTTCGATACCGATACCGGAGTGTGATCATAAAAGTATCGAGTAAATTATTACTAGTATCTAAAGTAAAATATCGATATTAGTAAAGTATCGATACTTTTTCCCACATTCCTACCTGCTCATACTCCTCCTGGCTGAACACATCGTTTTATTAGCCTGGAGTGTTACTTTTATCACCGTGCGATGCGTTGCGAAACAGGTGAGCACGCACTAATGTTGTTAAGGTGATGTGATTTAAGACAATACAATCACGTGCGCCGGAGTTTTTTTTATCGGTGCTAGTGGCGACTGTTTAGAATGGTCTCGTACTTCACCGTGAAAACGGTTCTTTAATTCATGGCCCTCTCTAACACGAAAGGTTATACGAACAGTAATGTGGATTAGAAAAAAACAAAAGTATTGTGCATTAAAAAAATGATTTACTGCGGTTTTGTCTTTTGTTTGTCTTCATATAATATCTCACACACATAGCACGTTCAAAAAAAAAGTCGTTTCTTTATACATCTCATAAAACAGTATAGTATTGAAACACATTTTGGTTTCAAAGTTATATCACCCACCCAAGGCGAGAGCTTAATCGTTCTTGGAATATCCCGAGCCGCTAAAGAGCATAAATATTCGGTATTTTTCAGAGTTATTTTCCTTCCAGCAGGACAAGAGTAGGCCGGCTCAATTCTAGGCGGACCCAATCCTTTCACTTCTGGATTCATCTTCAATCACCCTCGTGACCTAGTTTGGAGGAAATAGGAAGGGGAGGGAGATATATATGCTGGTTTTTTGGACGACGTTTAATAATTTGTGACCCGCCTCGGTGGCGTAGTTGGCTAACGCGCTTGTCGTGTTTAGTCGACTGCTGAGGACGGGGAGATCGAGGTTCGAATCTCAGTCGGGTGAACTGGGGGGGGGGGGTTCCTAAATGGTTTTCCACTCTCCCTACACGCAAATGCGGGTTCACTTCCTCTAATTAAACCTTCCCAATTCCTAATCCATTAGCGTAATTAGTACTTAAAGCGTATAACCCGAACGGGTAGTAAGACGCGGTGTTAAATATATAAATATAAATATATAATAATTTGTGGCGTCTTAAGTTGATTTAGTTTTAAAGTCACGTGCTCTGTGTTTGTAGAGTGAAGGTTAAATACCCATACAAATTACATTCTACAGGTTTTAACAATTCGCTCTTGATTTAATTTAGCCGTTTGATATCATTAATTTAAATAATTTCATTTAGACTTTTTTGTAGATTAAATGCTCTAATAGACTTTGTTTGTGTTTGATATCTTTACAGTTTAAGCTTATCTTAGTTCTAGGCAGGGCGCACACCAACGAAACTAGTTTCATGAAACCAGTTTTATGAAACGTGAAACTTAAGTTTCATGTAACTATTTAACGTTAAAACAGATAGATGCGCACACAGAGTTTCACGCAACTATAGTTTCATACGATTGCGCAACCGTGGTTTTATGAAACTCGCCAGAACGGTTTCAGGAAGGATAGTTTCATTTGAACTACAGCCAAGACCAGCAGTGTGCAAGTGTTAGGGTTCGGCCAGACTGCCAAGCGTGCGAGCGAGCGAGCGAGCGAGCGCGCAAGCGACTGGGTGGCCAAACTGGCGAGCGCGTAATTAGCGGACCCTAGTTAGATTATTATTAGCACCACGTCTTACTACCCGTTCGGGTTATACGCACTTACGCTAATGTGTAATGGTAGGGTTATTGTGAGATGAAATGAAGGACCTACAGTTTAACGTGGAATCCGAACCACGGTGGTGGCCTGGCATTCCCTACATTCACAAGATGTCTTGTCAGAGGTGAAGGAAGGGTTTGGAAATAAGATAAATCTGTGCCGGGACCGAGGATTGAACCCCGGCTGCCAGCACAGAAGTCTGACACCTTACCCCTAGACCACTAGGTCACCGCCCCCCCCCCCTCCCCCCTAGTTAGAGAAGATGTCTCTGTCAAACACACTTAGTACATCTCTGCTCCTCGAAAATTCTTACAGAAAATATTGTGTATTTATAAAAAAGAAAAAAGTAGAAGTGCATCCAATTAATAAATTGAGAAATGCGTATGGTACTGTACTGAAGTGTTTTTAAAATCAGATTTGCCGCACCAGTGGCAGAATGGTGCGTTGCACTCGATAACTTTTGACTAGGAGGCAAAGGTTCGAATCTTGGCTCAGTGAACTGAAGGTGATTTTTAAAATTTATTTATTGTTGTGGTTTTTTCATACTCTCTCCAAACTAATGGTGATTCTTATTTGTAAAGGCCTACTTTGATTATACTATTGAAGTATTTTAACATATCGGGTTTACATATATACATTATATTATTTATGGTCTTACCAATTAAATTAGGCCATTATTATTATTATTATTATTAGCACCGCATCTTACTTCCCGTTCGGGTTATATGCACTTACGCTAATGTGTAATGGTAGGGTGATTGTGAGATGAAATGAAGGACCTACAGTTTAACGTGGAATCCGAACCACGGTGGAGGCCTGGCTTTCCCCACATTCACAAGATGTCTTGCCAGAGGTGAAGGAAGGGTTTGGTAATCAGATAAATCTGTGCCGGGACCGAGGATTGAGCCCCAGACCTCCAGCACAGAAGTCTGACACCTTACCCCTAGACCGCCAGGTCACCGGGCCATTAATAGCAAGTGTGTTAAACCTATCACTGATAGAAAAAAGTCAAATATCATGTCAAAATGAGAAGTTTCCCCAGCACTCAATGAACCAACATACAATAATATTGCCTAGCGCCTGTAAACTAGACTGTACCGGGTCGAGCGCGCGCGCTTGAAAAATAGAACCAGTTCTATCTTTCAAGCGCGCGCGCTCAGTCGCTCGCGCGCTCGCTCGCTCGCTCGCTCCAGTGTGGCCACCCCCATTACAACCAATGTGTTCTATTTTATATTTTAGTCGCTCGCGCGCTCAGTCTGGCCGTACCCTTATTCCTTGACAATGCCCAAAGAAGACACCATTTATAACACCAAATTGGTAGAAGCTATTGAAAAAGATCCGTGATTGTACGATTACAATTTAAAGGAGTGTAGTTAGTGTCTTTCTTCGTTATTTTCGTTATTTAAGGGCCGGCTTTAGACACCAAGTGCTCAAAAGCTGATTTACTCATCCTATAAAATCTTATAAATTTATCAGGGTCTGCACACAATTCTTTGGCTACTATATAACTGCAGTGTCTCCTATCAAATATAAGAGGATGAACCCAGTACCTTCGCTTTCTTTTTTATTTCGAAACCACCACCAAAGTACAAACACATCATCTGACATCTTGACTGAAACTGAATAGTTTCGTTGCACCTGTTTGCGTGCAGATGTGAAACTGATTTCATGAAACGCGTTTCACACAACTGGTTTCATGAAACTAGTTTCGTTAGTGTGCGCCCTGCCTAACTCAACTAAGCTTTAAACGTTTTATTGACCACTTAGCTCTTTTAAAAAAATGTATCATATCAATTTATATTTCCCCAATCGAAAATAGAACCAGAACCTCTTAGGTTAACGGAAAGACGTGTTACCGACTGAGCCACAGATGTCGGATCATTTAAAACTTATTCGGATTTAGTTTGAGGCTGATAAACATAATTCATTTTTAAAATATTATTTAATTATTATTATTATTATTATTATTATTATTATTATTAGCACCGCGTCTTACTACCCGTTCGGGTTGTACGCACTTACGCTAATGTGTAATGGTAGGGTGATTGTGAGATGAAATGAAGGACTTACAGTTTAACGTGGAATCCGAACCACGGTGGCGGCCTGGCATTCCCCACATTCACAAGATGTCTTGTCAGAGGTGAAGGAAGGGTTTGGTAATCAGATAAATCTGTGCCAGTACCGAGGATTGAACCCCGGCCGCCAGCACAGAAGTCCGACACCTTACCCCTAGACCACCAGGTCACCCCCTATTATTTAACTGGTTAGCCAGTGACGGTGGAAGTCATGGGTCCGATAACCGATGGGTTTACTGATGTTCTGTCCTCCTTTTACACGTGATAATGCTGGTATACTTCCTCTAAATTATATCTATCTAGCTCATCCTCACCTCATTAGCGTAGTTAAATGCGTATTGTTCGTACGGGTGGTAAGGCGCAGTCAAAAATAAAATCGCTCTATTGTAGGCCAGAATGTCATATTTTTATTAATGCTGTAACGTAGTCCAATAGAGTAGCTCATGAAGCAGACATTCTTAAGAACAATATTAATATAACATCTGATAATGACCTTGACCTATAGTCTTTGATCAAAACATTTCAGTAATCATTTTTCAAACAAACTATTACCATCTTGACCTCCGTGATTGAAATTAAATACCTCGTGAAGTTCTAGTCAATGAACCCTAGAACATTGAACTTGAGGGGTATTGTAATTTGACTACGAAGGACACGAAGTTTTTTTTTTATACATCTCTTTTATCGACAACAGAGCCGCACCAATATAGACCATAGATCTGAATCTTCTCTGGAACGTGATGATCTATGATGTCAATATGAAAGTACCTTCTGCAATTTTGATGTCAAGACAGGGTCGCCCCGGGCTAAGCGGGGCCCTTCAGCTGTCGCTCTATCTCCTTAAGGTGGAGTGCTAGTGAGCGTGAGTTTAGGGCAGTATTTTTGCAGTTTTTATAGCACAAACATCTTTTGGCCAAAATAAATAAAATATGTATTCTATAGAAACATAGAGTTTTGTTTTCTGCACATGCTAATCTCAACAGTTGTTGAATATCTGTCATGAGCATGGCGGCATTTGGTGACAAACTTTTCTCTTTATTTAAAAAGTTTGTCACCAAATGCTGCCATGCTCATGACAGATATTCAACAATTGTTGAGATTAGAATGTAGAGAAAACTAAACTCTATGATTCTATAGAAGAAATATTTGATTTGTTTTGGTCAAAAAATGTTTGTGCTATAAAAACTGCAAAATTAATGCACTAAACTCGCGCTCACTAGCACCCCGCCTTAACTAGCTGACAAAAGTTGACGTTGCCTACCTGTGACGTCACAACAGGTCAAGGTAGGATTTTTATGGTAATGAATTTACGTTTTATTCGGTGAGTTTTAAAGACATAACGTTCACACTCTAAAATTATTTAAAAAATATTCTTATAGTGTCACACCTCTTAAAGTGGTTTTTTTTGTAGACGTTTTTTTTATATATAAATCATCTACAGCTTAGGCTATTTGGCTTAATCATTAAATGTCCAGTAGGCGTCTTCCTGACAGGATGCAGATTAAAAAGAGTCCGTGGAAGCATACGTCTATCTAGAATAGGAAACCCACAAAAAGGTAATTTTAAAAAGCAATTCAATGTTTCCAAGGCGCAAATACTATCGTTAAAGTAAAAGGGAAGTGCTATCAGCAGAAATACAAGAGGCCTCGCAGGGTTAGTTGATCATTTTCTTCCCTCATTTTCTATTTTTTACATTGGCGTTTAAGTGTGATGGTTCTTAGACCACTAAAGTGCATCAAGTTAAGATGCAACCCACTTCGGAAAATAGCTTCGAATTGTACTGTGCACCGTACTATTTATTTCTCTTATACAATTGGAGTTAAGATGATACTCTTCATTCTCCCGGGAACAACGAGGGGGGCAGTTATAACAAGTCATCTCTTATTATAATACTTAGCTAGTGTCGACAAGTACTGCATCGACTGCTCTTGTTAACTGACAACACCCAGGCTCGCGGGAAAGAGAAGAGGGACCGAGCAATTTGTCAATGTAAGCGTGATATCGCAAGGTCCTCCAGAACATGATATTCGCTCATCTCCATAATTGGAACACGCCTCCCAGTTAGAGCAGCCAAAGAGGGTTACAAATAGACCTTCTTTTGTTTACCTTGCTAGTAATAAAGGACGCTTGAGTTTTCTAAGAAGATTTCCATCTTGTGTAGTTTTAATTATATTGGTATTCGAATAGGTATAAGTACTACCATCCCATTTTCATAGAAAGGACCTTATCTGACAGCTATAAAAGTTATTAGATTTACTTTTACGTATTCATAGGTCAAGTCATGTGATCTTCCGCTATAAATTTTGATATATATTAGCAATCCCTATAAAATAACATTAACAATATAAAAAGAGGTTATTAATTTTGACACAAAAATTGTTTGTATTTTTTCAAAGTTTATTTCCTCAAAAATCCTACTTAACCTTCACAACACCCATTGGCACATCATGGGAGGCAGAGGACAAGGGTGTAAAAAGTTACTAATGTTACTAAAACTATAGTCAGTACGGATTGTATATGTATTAACCCCTCCCTTTTCCAGGGGATATTTTTCTCACCACCACAAGACTCCTATAGTTGTAATAAAAACTTAAAGCATACAAAGTACTAGTATAATATGAGGAACTGAATGTGTGTCGAGTGTATAGGATAAATATTACTAAAAGACTGATATATTCAAAAGTTTTATCACTACACACATTAAAATTGTCCCTAAAATTACAAACTAACTTAACATAGAACAGCCTAAATAAAACTAAACACCTATCCTTACTTGCAGAATTTATATATAATGACCGAAATACATATGGGGCCCTTCATAAAACGAAAAAGTATAAATACAAAAAAGTTCATAATTTGATCTTAAATTGAAGAACAGTTTCACATTTTCATTGGAGTAAATAAATCATCTATCATAGTCTTTGATTGAAATATCCCTCCCAGATTAAGAGGGCCACTAACAAATTATTCTCAATCGCAATAAATTGTCCAACCAATGCCATTGGGACACATTATACGACCAAAAATGAAGCTGTTGGTTTTAAAATGGGTTTTATGTTAATCCCGTATATAATAATAGGACTTAAGTCCTATGGCAGGATTCTAGAAGAAGATACATTTTAGAAAAAAAAACGAACTTATTTTACTGTAGTCATTATCGATATAATTTACCATAGTATTAATATAATTTCATAGGTAACCAGTCCCGTAGTGCAGTGGCCAGTGCACCTGGCTACGAGTCTAGGGGTCCCGGGTACGATATCCGGCTGGCACCATGGGAATTTTTACCGGAAGGGGAATTACCCCAATGGTCACCAGGTTTGGGTTAGTTAGACTTAAGTTGGGTTTAAGTGTTTTCCACTGTTTCCACACCTTCATACTCACTGACACCAACCCCTCATCTCATAGGTACATGGAAAGAGCCTCCACGGAAAGGTTTGTATGATTATTAGATTCAGGCGTAGTAACCTTTGTATGTGTGAAATAAATTTCTCTATGAATCTGAATGTAAGTAACCACCGTACTGATTTATTTAAGACACAAGCTGGGACCAAATGAGGGACTTTCGAATCACTAAGTCATGGAGGTGTAGTAAAGATATTAAAGCAAATATAATTTAACACGTCTAGGACTCTATTAATGGTAAGCTCCGAACTACTCTAACCTCACCTACTTTTTGCATCACGCGATGACTAAAGTTCAATCTTCATTGGAAGGGACTTTTAATAAACTAAAAACCTTTTGCGGCCAAAATTGGTAACATTTTACTATATTATTAGTTTTAATGATAATAAAGTTATAGTTGCAGACAACACAGTCCAACGAATGGATATGTAAAAGTATATCCATTAACTCTTATACACCCGCCTCGGTGGCGTAGTTGGCTAACGCGCTTGTCGTGTTGAGGTCGACTGCTGAGGACGGGGAGATCGAGGTTCGAATCTCGGTCGGGGGACTGGGGGGGTTCTAAATGGTTTTCCACTCTCCCTCCACGCAAATGCGGGTTCACTTCCTCTAATTCACCTTCCCAATTCCTAATACATTAGCGTAATTAGTACTTAAAGCGTATATTATTATTATTAGCACCAGGTCTTACTACCCATTCGGGTTATACGCACTTACGCCAATGTGTAATGGTAGGGTGATTGTGAGATGAAATGAAAGAACTACAGTTTAACGTGGAATCCGAACCACGGTGGAGGCCTGGCATTCCCCACATTCACAAGATGTCTTGTCAGAGGTGAAGGAAGGGTTTGGTAATCAGATAAATCTTTTGCCGGGACCGAGGATTGAGCCCCGGCCGCCAGCACAGAAGTCTGACACCTTACCCCTAGACCGCCAGGTCACCTTCTTAAAGCGTATAACCGAACGGGTAGTAAGACGCAGTGCTAAATAATAATAATAAAAACTTTTATAGCTGTCAGATAAGATCATTCTATGAAAATTGGACCGCACATATTCCACTCCTTCTCAAGATTTGAGCTAAAAATCCTATTAAAAGTATTTTGTGCAGAGTTTTAAGACAAATTTTAGCCACGTCTATAAATAAATTGATAAATGCAACAAATTAAACCAATTTTGTGATCTTAGGCAATCAATTAACCCATTTGTTGGCAGATCAATTTAGTAGGGTTATGTATCAGTTGGCACCGGCTGTTGCCAGATGCGCTCGACACAGCTTCACTTGAGAAAGGGCAATCAACCCTTGTTCTCAACCTTTTCCAAGGGCACAAGACCTAGGTCAGGCCACCCACATAGTAGTGTATCAAGGGTGATTGAACTAGCAACGCCTTCAGGGGAACAACGCGTTTAAAAATCAACAATATCGTGTTTAAATACACCGTGCCAGTTCAGGTGCTTGGAAACTCTTGAAACTAACGGCTTCCAGGTTACTCATAGACTGTAACCACCTGACGCCCCTAGTTTGTAAACAAACAGTTATATAAGAACGTTAGTTTAAGACTAAATTAACCTAAGACCGCACACCTAAGCCTAAACATACTAATATAAGCCAGAACTGTAACATTTAAATAATACAGAATGTAGGCCTCAATTTTTACACAAATACATTTTTGAGATATCCCTTGCTAGCGGATCTTTGTCTAATTGGAGATGTAGTAGGCAAAAACAACACACAAAAACACTAGATTAAAAGGAAGAGCGCCTAGCTAATCACTCCCCCTCCCCCTTAACCAATTAAAATAGTCACGAACTATTGTTTTGAAACTGAGTTACTATAAACAATTCTGGATTCACCCAAATTTAAATTACACTTTGTCAAGTTGAGAAATGATTGGAGCCCATTTCAATGTTTCCCATTGGGGGACGGGGGACAAATCGGGCAGTTTGCCCTAGTCCCCAGCTACTTTAGGGGCACTCAAATACCCAAGCATTCCTCTTTATCTTAAAATATTGCTGCAGTCACAACACACGTGCATAAATTGAAATTATGCTGTTTACTTATTTTATAAGGACCCATCAATTTTAATACGGTAAGCTTAGTAAAAAATAGCATAGTAATATAAGGAAACTTCGTTCATCATGAGAGAATCTTACCTTGGTGGGTAAAGCTTATAATATAGGGTTATAGTGTTATAGGTCAAAGTATCACTGCTACCTTTCATGACAAACGGAGTGTACACAAATGATATATCATGTTAGCAAAAAATAATATTAAAAACATGATATTGTATATTTAGTAATTACTTTGTCCCACGAAATTACAATGCCTCAGGTCCCTAAACACCGAATCCTCTGGATGAGCCTGGTCAATTTTCATAATTTGTCACGCTTACAAAACATATTTTTCAGACAGATATTCATGTAACTTTATTTAAGTAAATTGTCAAAATCTAAAAGAAATCTCCAAAATAATAATGAACAAAATATATTTAGATTATACTACCAATCATTGAGGATAAAAGATAATAAATGCAATGTAGCCAAAATGTAAAAGAAAGTAATTTGGCCTATATTTATCTTTCAGTCCAAATTCACACCAGCTGGTGCTTGAATAGTCTAAAAATCACACTCACTCTGCCAATGACGGGAAGATCGGACTTAGAACCCCATTCGAATGTAAGGAGGGTGGTTTTTACTAAATATGTATTCACTGTTCCTCTATACAAATGTGGGTACACTTACACAAAATTCAACTTTCTTCGAGTCAAACACATTGGCATAATTAATACATATTCGTGTTTCCCAAACGGGTAGTAAGACACGGGGCTTAAAAAACAACAACACCATTTGTTAAAAAAGATTTTGGAACTGTTTTATTAATGTCACAAATTTATGTCACTATTCTTGTCACAAGTATATTACCCCAATTACCGATGCCATCACCGACAACCATTTAGTACTGACCGAGCAGTGTTTGTCCGGTGTTGGGAGGGTGATTGAGAGTGACCAATACTTGACCCGTGTCGCCTTGTGGTGAGAATTCAGAGGGTCACGATTTCAATTCTGTTACCCCTTGGGGAGGAGTGTAAGTACTCTTATTTAATTCCATCCCACACGATCGAATGACTAGACTAGAGGCTTGTTTATGTTGTAGACATCTTAACAGCTCAGTGCAGAAACTAATAATGTCCTCTCTTGGATAGTAACAGGATTCCAGGACTAAACTAGGGGCTTGTTCATAAGGGAGACATCTTAACAGTTCAGTGCAGAAACTAATAATGTCCTCTCTTGGATAGTAATGTAACATTAGCCGCTAGCTAAAGTTACAATACTAGGAATTGTAAACTTACCCAATTCTACAAGACGTCAGCGGCCATGCTCATGTAAACACTGCGAGCCACTTATCAACACACACCTGGCCGTCAAGACCTTCCTTGTAAGACTGAGGCGCGTCAACTGGAATACGTCACGCCGTTTCTGCTTGCCCAAAGACCATAAGAAGAAAAGAAGTAACACTCCACCAAGTTTACGAGCGGGCTTATACTAGATCCGTGAGGCTCCTAGAACCTTCTCCACCCTGTCTACGTTCTTTGGTCCCCCCCCCCCTTGACTATGTTCTGCAAGCCGTGTTTTGTGCATATAAAAGACCAACCATGTGAAGTGAGAGCCACTCTTGGGCTGGCGTTGGAATTCGCCTGAACAGGCGAACGCTTCAAAATTAACGATGTAAGCTAAATTCAGTTTAGATGAAATCTTTAACGTTTCTAAAATTCCGTTTAGGCACTTTGTTGTTATTTCATAATGGATAGACTTGATCTTTCAAACTTGCGTTTTAGTGACTTTCCATGATAAATGGACTTAAAACTTTCATACTGGCATTAGGTTGCGTCTTCAAATATCTGCCTACATATAACTTAAAACTTTGCACTTAGCAGTATGCATATAGTAATTGGACTTTATGACTTTTCAGATTTAATATGTTAGTGAAACAAGTTACGATTTTACTTCGTTTGGGCATTTGTGTTGATTTAAATGACAAGGCAAAGTTCACAGTTAAGTTTTAGATCTATTATGATTGAACGTAAAACTTCGGGCATAATAAATTTAAATTGCGTAAAGGTTGCTGGGATCATATTATGTTATGTATACTATTTATGATGTACGTTTTGTGCACTTATATTATTGAGCGTAATCTATAAAAAACCTGCTTTTGTTAATTATTTTCAAAGGTTAATAAGTTAGGTGCTGAACTTATAAATTATGTCATTCATAATTTTACCTTGTCTATGAACTTTAAATATAAACCTCGTAAGGTGTTTCATTAAGCTAATGTTTATTGTATTAGGATAGTTCTTGTTGGGTTGTTTTTGATGTTCACCTTTGAACATGAATTACCTGCCGCCATCAGCGCACCATAGGGGTAAAAGGAAGTTGTGGTTGTAAACGAGAGGTGTTGGCCAATCTAATGCATGGGTCAATCCAACACCAACATCTGGTAATACGTCAGTTAGGTTTAATCATATACCCCCTTCCCCTTTTTGGGACTGATGAGGTATTAATAATAATGTTTATAGGTTATATTTTGGTAATTGTCTTATTGAACTGTACGAGGTTAGGCTGAGGTTTATTTGTTGCTTTCACGCCAAATTGGAGCTTTCCTGAGTAAGCGTAGATGTTTGCTTTCAAATTTGGCGCTCATGGTATGAGGCCATTGGATAAGGTTGTAAAGACGTTACATACTTGATGATTGTTTATGTATTTATATCTATTTTTGTTCTCTTTTTTGAGAAGTTATAATAAATTATTCTTGATGGTGATATTCGTTCCTTCTTTATAAGTATCATCCTTCGGTTATTTTAAGTTAAGTAGTTCATGTGAGGTAATCACTAATATGGTATGACGTCTGGGCTGTGTTGATCGACCTTTGAGGGCGACCGTGAGAACTTGCCCTCTTCTATCTCTAATTGCGTGTGCTGGGTGTTATCTAGCTTACCCAGCGGGTATAACAAGCTCACTCACCCAGCCCACTCTATCGATTGTTATTGTGTTTTTTCTTAAATTTCCTTATTAAGTGTTTGAACCCTCTCTTTTGGATGGTAGATCCTAATTGTGGTTCAAAACACTGCGCAACTCTGCTAAAGAGTGCGTGCACGGGTGTGTTCAACTTGATATTGCTTGTTTGACCTTTGTTTCATGACCCAACCGTCCGCCATGGCCTACGCACCTGGGAGCCTAGTCAACACCAAGTCCGACATCTACAGACTCAATTCTGCAGACCTACGCCATGAGCTCGAGGGAAGAGACATCCCGTTCCCCCCCGACGCGAGCGTGGGAGTGCTGCGGTCCTTGCTTTCGGATAATTTCTGTAAGTCGGACGCCTCTGATACTGTAGCCATTAGCCATGCAGTTAGCCAACCTTCCCTAAGGGATAGTGATTTGCCCAAGTTGAACAATGTAGAGTTGGAAGAGGCGGGAGAGCACACTAGCCCCCCCATTGATCCTGTTAGGAGTCATTCTATTACTACCCCCTCTAAAACACTTAGTAAGATTGCCGGTGATAGCCTTAAATTATTACCTGTTTGCGACGGTCAATCTCCTAACGTATTGTTTAAGTTTTTATTAGAAGCAAACAGGGTCTCAAAACTTAGGCTTGTGGGAGATACAGAGTTTTTGATCCTTTGTATGGGGAAAGCCACAGGTTTCCTAGCTCATTTAATTTCCGATTATGTACAATTAGGTCTTAGTTGGAGGATTGCAAGAGTACGTATTTTGGAGTCCTTAGTCTCCAGGAGGGAGAAAGAGAGGCTGTGTGGGCAACACGTACGACGTTTTCAAAATCCTCAGGAGCCATTTAGGGTTTTTATATTAGCTGTCTCGGAAGCCACAGAGATTTTGGATCTCAATCTTACTGAAGGAGAAGTCGTGGAGATCATCTTGGAGAATGTGTCCCCACTGACTAGAAGGCATTTTGTGTTTTCACACAAGCCAACCTTGTTGTCAGACTTATATGCGTTAGCTTCTAACATAGAAGGATCCTTACTTGCTGAAAAAGAGTATTTGGAGGCCCACCCCCCACCAATTGTAAACGATTTACCTCGACGTATTCCCCCCCACCCTGCAACCGGGTAGCTTCCAATACCCACGGGAGGCCGTTAGGAGCGATTAGGTCAGGAAGACGGGTGGACTTGTCACACGTTAGGTGCTTTCGTTGCCACCAATTGGGGCATTTTCAACGCGACTGCCGGTCGGGAAACGTGTGACGCGTGGTTTTGAGAAGGGGCCGGCCGCGCGTAAATGTAGGAAACGTAGTGACCCCCTCCCCCTGTGGTTAAAGTTACTATCGGGTCTAATCCCGGGTTTGCGTTGCTGGACACAGGTTCCAGTGGGTCCTTTGTAAACAGCGACTTCCTGAAGAAGTTAAATGGGTCTTACAATATCGTCATTAAGAAAGTAGAATCCAAACCATTTATTGTTGGCAATGGGAGTTTATTATTAGCCCAGGAGAGAGTTAGTTTACCCATTAAAATCGGGGGATTTTCGTGGAAGAGAAATCTATATTGCATCCCGTCCCTCCCTTATGACATTATACTAGGGAACGATTTTCTGTGGGAAACGGGTGCTGTGATTAATTCTGGGCAAAGCGTATTAACCTTTGGATTTTCCCCTAAAGCCCATATTGAGTTATGTCGTTCTGCTACTGTGTGTGGCGTCCATCTTGTAAAATCCTGTGATGATGCGATTAAGGGGTTAATTTCCCGATATTCTGACGTGATTACCACCCGATTGGGTAAATGTGATGTACTCCCTTATGAAATAGTTGTTCAGGTAATGTCCCGGTTAGGTCCGGTCCGTACTCGTGCGCCCCACCTAAAATGAAGATCTTTCGGGAGCTGATTGAAGATCTTGAAGCTAAGGGAGTTATCCGCCCCTCCCATTCGCCGTACGCCAGCCCCGCATTTATAATTCCCAAGAAAGACGAAGGGTATAGGCTCATTGTGGACTTTCGCAAGATTAACAAGAAAATACGGTTCGATCCCTACCCTATGCCCAGTATTGAATCTGCTTTCCAACATCTAGGTAGGGCCAAGATATTTAGCTTAATAGACCTGAACGCCAGTTTTTTGCAGTGTGCCCTAGTTGAGTCATCAAAGAAGTTCACGGTTTCGTCACCCCTTGGGGGCTGTATGAGTTCAATCGTGTCCCCCTGGGTTGTAGTGTGGGTGGGCAAGCGTTAAGTCGTGTCTTGGACCAGGTGTTATCTGATATTAAATATAAGTATGTTTTTAATTATTTAGATGACATTTGTGTCTACAGTGACTCTTTTGACGAACATATAGGTCATTTAGAGGAAGTGTTATCTCGTCTTCGCCGTGTAGGTTTGACAGTCAATCCTGATAAAGTTACCTGGGCTAAATCTTCAATCAAATATCTTGGTTATGTTATATCCTCGGGGAACTTACTTATCGACCCTGAGCGCGTTCGCCCTATTATTGATTATCCCCCTCCCAAGAATTTGAAAGGTGTCATGAGGTTTGTAGGGATGTGCGCGTACTACGCGAGATTCATCCCCTCCTTTTCTGAAATTGCCGCGCCCCTGAATTCTATGAAAAGAAAAGGGGTTGTGTTTTGCTGGGGTGCCAAGCAAGCTCACGCATTTGACCTGTTGAAGAAAAGGCTCATCTCCCCTGAGGTTTTGCGCATGCCCGATTTTTCGTTACCCTTCCTCCTCCATGTCGATGCGTCCTCTGTGGCGCTGGGTGCTGTACTCTCCCAGAGGTGTGCCGAGGGTGTCAGGCCGGTAGCGTTCGCCAGCCGCACTCTCTCGGAGGCAGAGAGGAAGTACAGTGCCTACGAAAAAGAATGTCTTGCCTGCGTCACAGGCGTGGAGCGTTTCGCGGATTATTTAGAACAGCGAGAGTTTGAGCTTTACACCGACAACCAAGCTCTCGCATGGATGTGGAATCATCCCAAACAATTGGGCAAAGTTGGTAGGTGGGTATGGAGGTTATCCAGGTTTAAATTTTCAACCCACCATATTTCGGGGAAGCTTAACGCTGCGGCCGACGCCTTGTCTCTATGGCTGAGGACCTTGATCCTATCGTGAGGGAGGGCTGTGACCCTGAGTCCTTGGTAATTAGGTCCATCCCTGAATCTTTTGTTGCTATTCAAGACCATCAAAGTCATGACCCCTGGTGTGTCAATATTATGGAGAGACTCCAGAAGGGAGAGAATATGGGGCAATACTCGATGTTTAGGGGCCTTCTTGTAGTAGATAATGCTAAGGGGAAAGGTAGAAAAGTGGTAGTGCCGATCTCCTTGCGACCCATGTTGCTGCGTTACTTTCATAATTCTCTGCTAGGTGGGCATTTGGGTGTGTTGAAAACTGTAAAGAAGGTGTCCCGTGAATTTTTTTGGCCCGGGTTGTACAGTGACGTCAGGGAATGGGTTAGCCGCTGTGAGGATTGCCTAAGGGCTAAACCCGCCCTGAATTCCAAAGTTGGGTATCATTCGGCCGATGTTGCCCAACGCCCCTGGGATAAAGTCTTCGCTGATTATGTAGGGCCCATTACCCGTACGACCTTGGGGAATACTTGTATACTTGTTCTTGTTGACGCCTTTTCTAAATTTTCAATTCTTATTCCCTTGCGTAACATGAAAGCGACGACCACTGTGAACGCTCTGTGTAGGCGCGTCTGGTCCTTGTTTGGGGCGCCGCGAGTCATTGTAAGTGATAATGGCCCCTGCTTTAGGTCAGCCGCATTTAATGATATGTGTTTCGGCTGGGGCATAAGGCACGTCACCACCAGCCCCTATCACCCTGGCCCTAATCATGTAGAGCGTTTTAATAGAAATCTGGTGGTGGCGCTTACTATTTTTCATAACCAGGCTCAGCATCGATGGGATCAGGACATTGATCTCCTTAGTGTAGCGTTTAACTCTGCCTTCCACGAATCCATAGGATGTTCTCCGGCCTCTGTGTTTTTAGGTAGGGAGTTAAATCACCCACTTCTGGCCATATGGGACGTAGGCCCTTTGCTTGCGGAAGATGATGCGGTCCCCTATGAAGATAGGTGTAGGGACGCTTTGGTTCACCTCAGGAGGGCTCAGAAAAGGGTAGCTAAAAGATATGACAAGGGTAGGGTCCCTATTCGTTTTGAGGTTGGTGATCACGTGTTCTGTCGTGAGTTTCCCTTGAGCTCGGCGATTGATAGAAGGTCTGCCAAGTTGTGCCCAAGGTGGAGTGGGCTATGGAGGGTGGAGAAGTTCTTGACCCCAGTCACGGTCCTCCTCAAACTGTTCTCCGACGAATTGGTTAATAGACGCGCCCATGTCAGTCACGTGAAGCCGGCGAGCCCAAGAGTCACGAAGGATGATTAGGTATTTAGTTTTAAGCTTGTGTAAGTAATTTAGGTTTAGAGTGTAAATGATTGGTATTGACGCCATGACTTTTGTAACTATTATATGCTCTCATACTAAGCTCGGGCCCGAGCATAAATATGACACCTTCTGTGACTATGATACAAGTGCCCATGTGAACGCTATAATAAAAATAAAAAAAAGTGCAAAGCGAATCTAAGACATCAAAGTGACAGGTTAATATACCCTTGGGTATGGTGTTTAACATATAAGCATTTGTGAGTGTCAAGAGATCAAGAGTAGAAGTTTATTTGTCCAGCAGCAAGAACTAGTGATTTCTTTAAATGTACACCCTCGTATAAGAGCGAGATGGTGATGGAGCAATCCAAGTGGGACTATTGTGATCCGGTGCCTACAATTACGGATGTTGTTTATAAAATCTTCTGCACAAACATTGATCCTTTTTTTTATGCACAGCTCTCAGGACTCCCCTCTTCCCCCCCCCCCCCCCCTTTTCTTTGCTGCCGGGTGGAGATCGACGTCCTACCAGTTGCCGAAGTTCACGACCCAAAGATGCCAAGGTCTGGGACGTAGACGAATGGAGCGCCATACGTTGCATGGAGAGTAGCCGAGGTGCACGACCCTGGGGTGCCGCATCGAGACGAAGGGGACAGTGGACGCCCTTTGCTTTCGGCCAGTGACCGGGCTTGGTGCTACCAACTCGGGGACAAAGGAGCCGCTGCCTATTCAAGTTGATAGAAGGAAGTTGGGAGCCATGACCGACTGCTCATCCCCCCCCGCCAATGACCAAGGGGGGGAGATTTGTAACATTAGCCGCTAGCTAAAGTTACAATACTAGGAATTGTAAACTTACCCAATTCTACAAGACGTCAGCGGCCATGCTCATGTAAACACTGCGAGCCACTTATCAACACACACCTGGCCGTCAAGACCTTCCTTGTAAGACTGAGGCGCGTCAACTGGAATACGTCACGCCGTTTCTGCTTGCCCAAAGACCATAAGAAGAAAAGAAGTAACACTCCACCAAGTTTACGAGCGGGCTTCTACTAGATCCGTGAGGCTCCTAGAACCTTCTCCACCCTGTCTACGTTCTTTGGTCCCCCCCCTTGACTATGTTCTGCAAGCCGTGTTTTGTGCATATAAAAGACCAACCATGTGAAGTGAGAGCCACTCTTGGGCAGGCGTTGGAATTCGCCTGAACAGGCGAACGCTTCAAAATTAACGATGTAAGCTAAATTCAGTTTAGATGAAATCTTTAACGTTTCTAAAATTCCGTTTAGGCACTTTGTTGTTATTTCATAATGGATAGACTTGATCTTTCAAACTTGCGTTTTAGTGACTTTCCATGATAAATGGACTTAAAACTTTCATACTGGCATTAGGTTGCGTCTTCAAATATCTGCCTACATATAACTTAAAACTTTGCACTTAGCAGTATGCATATAGTAATTGGACTTTATGACTTTTCAGATTTAATATGTTAGTGAAACAAGTTACGATTTTACTTCGTTTGGGCATTTGTGTTGATTTAAATGACAAGGCAAAGTTCACAGTTAAGTTTTAGATCTATTATGATTGAACGTAAAACTTCGGGCATAATAAATTTAAATTGCGTAAAGGTTGCTGGGATCATATTATGTTATGTATACTATTTATGATGTTACGTTTTGTGCACTTATATTATTGAGCGTAATCTATAAAAAACCTGCTTTTGTTAATTATTTTCAAAGGTTAATAAGTTAGGTGCTGAACTTATAAATTATGTCATTCATAATTTTACCTTGTCTATGAACTTTAAATATAAACCTCGTAAGGTGTTTCATTAAGCTAATGTTTATTGTATTAGGATAGTTCTTGTTGGGTTTTTTGATGTTCACCTTTGAACATGAATTACCTGCCGCCATCAGCGCACCATAGGGGTAAAAGGAAGTTGTGGTTGTAAACGAGAGGTGTTGGCCAATCTAATGCATGGGTCAATCCAACACCAACATCTGGTAATACGTCAGTTAGGTTTAATCATATACCCCCTTCCCCTTTTTGGGACTGATGAGGTATTAATAATAATGTTTATAGGTTTATATTTAGGTAATTGTCTTATTGAACTGTACGAGGTTAGGCTGAGGTTTATTTGTTGCTTTCACGCCAAATTGGAGCTTTCCTGAGTAAGCGTAGATGTTTGCTTTCAAATTTGGCGCTCATGGTATGAGGCCATTGAATAAGGTTGTAAAGACGTTACATACTTGATGATTGTTTATGTATTTATATCTATTTTTGTTCTCTTTTTTGAGAAGTTATAATAAATTATTCTTGATGGTGATATTCGTTCCTTCTTTATAAGTATCATCCTTCGGTTATTTTAAGTTAAGTAGTTCATGTGAGGTAATCACTAATATGGTATGACGTCTGGGCTGTGTTGATCGACCTTTGAGGGCGACCGTGAGAACTTGCCCTCTTCTATCTCTAATTGCGTGTGCTGGGTGTTATCTAGCTTACCCAGCGGGTATAACAAGCTCACTCACCCAGCCCACTCTATCGATTGTTATTGTGTTTTTTCTTAAACTTCCTTATTAAGTGTTTGAACCCTCTCTTTTGGGTGGTAGATCCTAATTGTGGTTCAGTAACTGGATTCCAGGACTAAACTAGGGGCTTGTTCATAAGGGAGACATCTTAACAGCTCAGTGCAGAAACAAATAATGTCCTCTCTTGGATAGTAACAGGATTCCAGGACTAAACTAGGGGCTTGTTATAAGGGAGACATCTTAACAGCTCAGTGCAGAAACTAATAATGTCCTCTCTTGGTTAATAACAGGATTCCAGGACTAAACTAGGGGCTTGTTCATAAGGGAGACATCTTAACAGCTCAGTGCAGAAACTAATAATGTCCTCTCTTGGATAGTAACAGGATTCCAGGACTAAATTAGGGGCTTGTTCATAAGGGAGACATATTAACAGCTCAGTGCAGAAACTAATAATGTCCTCTCTTGGATAGTAACAGGATTCCAGGACTAAACTAGGGGCTTGTTCATAAGGGAGACATCTTAACAGCTCAGTGCAGAAAGTAATAATGTCCTCTCTTGGATAGTAACAGGATTCCAGGACTAAACTAGGGGCTTGTTCATAAGGGATACATCTTAACAGCTCAGTGCAGAAACTAATAATGTCCTCTCTTGGATAGTAAAAAAATCAAGGACTCAACAGGCACATCTCTTCCAGACTAAACTAGGCGCTTGTTCATAAGGGAGACATTTGAACAGCTCAGTGCAAGGCAGGTTGATCTTATTTCTAAAGTTGAGAAGACTCTATCTCAACTCCTGATAGTATCTAAAAATAAATGGTGCGACACAATCGAACAAAATTTCTCATGTAGTGTAGTACTATAACGTTTTTTAAAATTGGATTTAAGTAAATTACCCTCAAGCTTTTCTTAGAAATACAAACACATCCTCTTGACAACAAGTATTCTTCATGGATACATTTTAAACAAAATTGTTTAAATATTTAACAAATTTCTAATTTTCAAAAATCAGTAATTTAAAAACGAATTTTAAATTAATATTAATGTGTAAAAATAAAAACATATTCTTGTTAGCATGGAAAAAACTTCTCAGATGTTCATTTTGAACTAAATCTTACAGGCTAATTTCAAAATTTTTAAAATATTTTTTATAATTAAGCTAACATCGAATTAATTAACTTTAGAAAAATAAGCATACATTATAGTGTGAAATAGATCCCAAATACCAATTTCCAACAACATTGTTATTGCTATTTTTTTTAAAATCAAATTAAAAATAAATGGTACGGATGTCCGAACGGATTTTCTCATTCCATTGTTTAAAAATGGAGATATTCACTCAAACTCATAATATATGTGAAACGAAATAATGTACACTAGCAAAACCAAGCAAAAATTGTGCTATACTTAAGGAAAACTTTTTTTTACTTCCAGTTTTAAATTTTATAATTTTATTTTTAAAGAATTAAAGCAATCATTTTTATATTTGAACCAATAAAAGAGATTATATTTGGTCCACTAGGGTCAACACTTTGTACTAAAATTTCAACTTCCACTTAAAAAACTTTAACATTTTATTAGGCATTGCACATCTTATTGTTATCGCATTGATATTAAATTCCTCATTTATAAATTTTAACCAATAAAATATTTAAATATTAACTTTTGACTCTAAACTGATAGAGATAGATTATTACTTACTGTACAAATATTTCCCCTAAGAGGTTAAAGGAAAAAGATCATCAACTCTTTGAGAGACTTACTTATTTACTTACTCTATAGCATTAGTTATTATTATTATTATATAGCACCGCGTCTTACTAGCCGTTCGGGATATACGCACTTACGCTAATGTGTAATGGTAGGGTGATTGTGAGATGAAATGGAGGACCTACAATTTAACGTGGAATCCGAACCACGGTGGAGGCCTGGCATTCCCCACATTCACAAGATGTCTTGTCAGAGGTGAAGGAAGGGTTTGGTAATCAGATAAATCTTTGCCGGGACCGAGATTGAACCCCGGCCGCCAGCATAGAAGTCTGACACCTTACCCCTAGACCACCAGGTCACCGACTATATAGCATTAGTTAATTATTGCGTTAAAATTTGAGTAGTTTCTTTGCAAATAAATCTCAGAAAATTATAATATATTGGACAATATCTCAGAAAATATTGGTTTTATAAAGATATATTTCAAACAAAAGTTTATTTTTATTTTTAATAGCATTACAATTTTGCAATGATAAGTTATTTAGTATCTCAAATAGTTGTGGAGATATGGAAATTTCTGCTTCTGTAAGGTTCCCTAAAACTCATTTTCATGGGAAAATGAAAGAAAAATTATGTATAATGTAAAAAACTTAACAGACACACATTTTGAGCTAAAGCGCTAGAGCCATTTTAAAATATTTCAATTTTTTTTAAGTCATCCTTAAACCAGCATATAACGATTTTTTTGTGCCGAAAATCAAGTATACTGTACTGTTTAATTTGTCAAGTCAATCATTCCCTAAATAAACATTTTAAACAAAATTGTTAGGGTCATTTATGAAATAACTTAGATTTTCAAAAATAACTTATTAGTTACCCTTAATTTAAAAGTTAGGATCTTTTTTTTTAAATAAACTAGGTATTGCCATATCATATATAAATATGTATCAAATTTTAATAAAATCAATAAAACTATTTCAGATTTGTGGCCAGGGATAGATAGACAGATAGGCATAAAGACAGAAAGAATAGTAGAATCCACTTTTTTGGGTTCGAACACACAAAACCAGATTCATCATAATCTCAAAGTATAAAATATCACGTTTACAATACTTTCTCTTCAGATAAGAAATTTAAAAAATGCACTGTTTGTTCATATAAGTAATTTTTATCTTTTATCAATCCTATAATCCAACTCTTACATTTAACGCACTTTCTAGTCTACCATTTCTTTTAGTGTTATTCGTATCCTGTATGGATAATTTTTGAATGCTGGGAATTGTGGTTTTAGAACACGCTTATAATTTCGTTGAGTGAGAGCAAAGCACCACTTGTTTTTATAGATAAATTTAATTCCCAATTACACTTTATTTTACTATAAAAACGTTAAAGTATATCTAATCGCCTAATTAGCAGTATGACACGGGGTTTACCTCAAAAATTGTGCTGTAAATAGAGTAAATTTCTTCAAATCGTAACAGATTTCAACCTCAACCTGGGTCTAGGAAGATATTCTCCATCTCTTCGTTATAGAAATGTTCATCTCATCACAAATATGTTCGGATTTCTGAAAACATAATTCGGTGTGTTGCATTAGGTTGAGTTAGCTGAATGATTGTGTGCCGGTATGGTTCAGAGAGTGTACTTTATATAATTTATTATCAACATTACCGACAGTGAGAGGTGTCCTTTAGCGGACTTGACTCTTACCCTAAAGGTAAAAAACCGATTGTGCGAAATTGGTTTTTTTTTTTCATATTGAGATATTCCATCTACTCATGCGGCAAATACTGATGCATTTCCTCAAAATGTATGCTCCTCACCTTATTACAAGGAGATGGAGTTTTAGGAAAACTTAGCGTCCTTTAGGTAAGAAGATAGTTCTCTAATGTGTGGAGAGTTATCCAGTCGTGGTTCGAACCACACTCTCCCCAGACGTAAGCCACACTAACACAAACACGACTATAGTGGTGACGCTGGCCTAAGGATCTAAAAAAAAGTCCATAAACCTGCTAGAAATTATGAAAAGTAAGATTTATAGGGCACGAGTGGATTAAAGCCAAACATTTTCAGTAGGTAGGTCCCAAGAACCAAGTGCCTAAGCATGTTCAGTGAATTAAGAATTATTTTTTTAAATAATGGAACAAATATTTAGTCATAGACTTGGAGGGTTATTATATTTATTACATTTTTAAATAGCATGCACTTTATATACACACGAATTTACCAGTTCACGAATTACAAACTAACTTAATTAACGAACGCTCACCTCGCACAAAGCCAACCCTAGCTCCAGTGGTTGTAAGAGATGGTTATTATGAGGACCACGTATAATAAATACCGAATTTATTTGCTATCTCTGACGGTCAACGAACCATGGACCCCATGGACCTGTAAAACTAAGCAATCGGTCCCAGAGACGTGACTTGGGCGACTGTTCCAGGACCCGGCCAGTCGTAACTAGCGATACAATGTAAATGTGGTACGTGTCCCAGGGAATTGAATTGTGTTTACTCGCCGTGGGAAGGATGTTCCAGTCCTCTGCGGGGAGCATTCATTTGTTTAGGACGCGATCATGTTTGCTCCCCTTAACCGCTAGGTCCTCACCCCTTCATAGAAAAAAAAAACGGGTATCATAGAACAGAAAAAAAAAAATCACTTTCACCCAAACCGGTGGGCACGTGAACTTGTATCTGTCTCGTCTAGTCTAGTCTACCGGTCACTGAGGGGTCAAGGTTCGAGTCTCAGTTGGCTGTACCGAGGTGTATTTTTAAATGTTTTCCCACTCTTCTTCCAAATAAATGCGGGTATATTTCTTATAAATGCTACCTTCCTAATACCTATCAAATTAGTGTGAATACACGCTTAATCCGTTAGAGTGGTGGGAGTAACAGAGATAGCCTTTTTGATGCGGAAAGGAATATTTGTGCTTGTGATTTAAGGTGAAAGTTCTATTTGAATACTCACATGAGCTATATAATTAATATTATCTCTACTATATTCTTAAGGATACCACAAGGTCTACCTGCACCGGTGGTCAGATGGTATAGGGCATTAAGCTCGCAATGCACTGGATTACTGGTGAGAAATCCTCTTCAGTGGCCGAGCAGTCTAAGGCGTCACTATCGTGTTTGATTGACCGGTTGATGACGGAGAGGTCGGGGTTCAAATCAAAGTCGGGTCTACAGAGGGTAGTATTTCTTAAATGGTTTCCAATTCTCCTTCCAAGCAAATATTTGTAGATTACCTCTAAAATTCTTCCGTCCTCATCCCTATACTTTTAGAGTAATTATCATATATGCGTATAAACCTGAATAGGTAGTAAGACGCGGTGATTTTTTAAAAAATCCCAGGGAGAGGAGGTCAAGGTTTAGATCTCAGTCGTATGCAATGACTATCATCCCTACGCAAATGTAGGCGAACTTCCTCTGAAATACTTTTAACATCCCTGCCCAAATAATTAGGTTAAACGTAGTAATTAAACATGAGAATTATGGTTTAACACGCTAACCACGAAGACCTGTAGCATTTTAAAACACAACTTTTCTTCATATACAATACATATACGAGGTTCGCAAGAGAATGAATCAGCATGCTTAGTTATTATTATTATTATTATTATTATTATTATTATTATTATTATTATTATTAGCACTACGTCTTACTACCCGTTCAGGTTATACGCACTTACGCTAATGTGTAATGGTAGGGTGATTGTGAGATGAAATGGAGGACCTACAGTTCACAAGATATCTTGTCAGAGGTGAAGGAAGGGTTTGGAAATCAGAAAAATCTGTGCCGGGACCGAGGATTGAACCCCGGCCGCCAGCACAGAAGTCTGACACCTTACCCCTAGACCACCAGGTCACCCTGCTTAGTTATTCTTCATCCGCTTTTTCGTTTATCCAAAGACCTAATAATTTAAGCTTTCAGTTAAATGTCCCAAATTAATAAATATTATAGTGTTTTTATCAAATTTTTCAAAATTCCCTGGGTTTCCACGGTTTATTCCAACGAAAAAAACCATTCCCTGCGTTTTTTCCGGTTTCCCAAAAGCGTGGAAACCCTGATGCTACTTTTGTTTTTTTAATCACCTTGTCGGGTTATACGCTTATGTATTATTTACGCCAATGGTTTTAGGGATTAGGAAAATTATATTTAAGGGAAGTGTTATAACATTTGCGTGGAGAGAGAGTGGAAAACAATTTTGGAAACATAGACCTTAGTACACAAGACCTATATTAGAACCTCTATTTCCCCATCATTTGCAAATGCAGTATAGTCTACTGCGAGAGTAGCGCGTTAGACCATACGACCATCGAAGCGGGTTGAATTTTATAAATGCTCAAAAAGATGTTCCTTCATGTCTCAATTAGACTGTACTGTATTTGATGCACAAATACCGTTTTTGCGTGGAGAAGGGGAAACAGTCCATCGGCTTTAAATTTATAAGTCCCCCACTTCCGTAGGCAATATCCTGGCCCTTTCTATTGCCAACACTGGCATGTTGACCTTGACGCATCGGCGTCGTTAGAAAATTGTTGATATCCTGCAAATTCCCTTCGTTTTTGTGCGTGACGCATTTCACGCCGGTCTATTTATATTCTCTTTGTGGCCATCGGAATAGTGATCGTTGCTTTCAACCGAGAAACTGTTGCTGAAAGCTGTAAGAGTTTAGGGGATGTAAGAAAAATAAAACCTCGTTTAACCTATCTCGCGAAGAGTCATGTGTTGAATGAGAACATTCTTATTATAAATAATGTCCCTCAGAATCGAAGACGAAGTAACCTATTAGGACTGCCTTCTAATTGAGGGTTGGACTAGACTAGACTGCCGATCAGAGTTCGAATCCCATTCGGGTGTGCTGAGAGTTATTTTTCAAAAATTGTTTTCCACTCTTCTTACACGCAAATGCGGGTAAAATTCCTCTAACTTAAACCCTACTAATCCCTAATTCACTAGCGTAATTAGTACATAAGCGTATAACCCGAACGGTTAGTAAGACGTGGTGTTTGGATAAAACAAAAAACTTGAGGGTGTAATTTCCTCACTCTGTGATATTTTGTTAGGAGTTCTAAAACTTCAAAATCACAATTATCTTGGAATGGTCTGTAGTAACATTATTTTTTTATCACCACGTCTTACTACCTGTTTGGGTTATACGACTTTATACTTACCACACTAATGGGTTAGGGATTAGGTAGCTTAATTTAGAGGAAATTCCTCCGCATTTTCATGTAGGGAGAGTGAAAACCAATTTAGGAAAACCACTCTCAGTGCATCTAACCAGGATCGAGCCCCGATCTCCCCGTCTTAGTAGCACCATTAAAACATTACTTTATTTGTTTTGGGGAAGTCTAGCTTAATCTTATAGCTTCGACGATTCGCGATAAAGGTAGCTGACGGCATAATAATTTCATCTTGTATAAGGTTTATAAGCCTATCTAGCAGTGTTTCCCCAAACTGTGGTACGCGTACCTCCAGAGGTACGCCAAGTATTTCAGGGGGTACACGACGTACCACCTAGTTTTATTAATCATAAAATATTTTCTGATAAACAAATTAACTCAGATTGTTATGCCATGGACTTTTATAATCCTTTTTGTCACGGATTTTTTATCTTACAACTGTGACGTTATTTGCCACCCTACCAAGTATTTCCCGATATTTTATATTTTTGTGAATAGTTTCCAAATTATTTTCGTTTGAAATTAAGCACTTCAAAGTTCGGCCGCCGCGTATCACGCTGTATTGCCGGCCTGACAAATAATACTATTTGCATCCATTTAATAAAGTAAAAGGACAGAAGGAACAACGTATAACATTGTTTTAAATAATTTAAATAAGGAATTTTGACTTAAGGAAGAACACTTAACTTTTATTAAACATATTAATTATCCTTCTAAGAAGTTTGTTGACGCTTCTTTTATTTATTTTGAATGTCGACCATAATTGATTTCAACGCATGCGCAGATCTGTCAAAAAAGTGAGTGGCGGGTCTCGTGATTGTAAAAAAGGAAACAAGGCAAGATGTAAATAACTCCAAACTAGCGAGCTTTTCAATTCTGACAGATATAAATAAACATTTAATTCTTTAAAAAAAACACTGTTCACATTTATTGGGATTTATTTTAATATTTATATTAAACCTGCATTGTATTTGATTTTTATCCCTAGTCCATATCCAACATTTTATCTTTTGGTTTAATATATTAGTTTTCTCTTTGGACTTGGAAGTAAAAAATAGAACATTTTTAAATTTAATTTTGGAAGACTTTCTGGAGGAGACGGGGTCTTCTTCCTCGGTGTTGGTCTAACATGGAGCTGAATCTGTGGATCTCTTAATTTAATTTATTTTTAAAGTGAAGTAATGGTTGTAAAGTAAAGTGTGAGTAGCAAATGGAAAGCTAAGTGTTTATTCAAGAGCTAGACTGTTTACCTTTTTAAGAATTGTAGACGAGTTAACATTAATAAAGTGAAACAAATTTCTGAAGTTGGTGTTGTTTCAACATGGACTAAATCATGGGTGAGGTCAAGTCAACTCTTCAACTTTAAAGTCATATGATTTTGTTTTTCTTTTATCAAATATCAGAATTCATGTAAGAACTTTCAGAAAGACTATCTAATTCAGAGAATTAATTAACATTTTATTTTATGTCTAAATAATAATTGTATTGATTTTTTCTCTTCTTCTTTTTGTCTCAACAAGACTATTTTATTTTGTCAAATTAGAATTATTATAACTATCCGGAATTCCATAGGTAGGATTGGGATGTGGTAAAAAAGGAAACAATAATAAACAAACAAAAGTTCCTATAATTGTTATTTTATACATTTTTATTGTAGTCTAAATTACATTATATTTCAACAATCAATTTTTATTTAAATTGCTCATGTTTTATTTTAAGTATTCCCCAGTGGTCTCGAGTATTGAGAGTCGTCGTGTCACTGTCTGAATTAGCCGAGGTAAATGTTTATTTTTTATTTTTTTATTATTACTATTTTTCTCCTAGATCCTAGAAGTGGCGCCCAATAAATAGCACAATTTTTATATATCTTTAAGTTAGCTGTTGTTATGTAAACACGATTCAGAAGACACTGATACTAGACACAGAAAAATTATAATTTATACAATATAACATTATAACAATTGTTTTTTATTACCACATAACTAAGACTTTTTTATAATTTGTAATTACCGTTTAAACTTTACAATACAACAGGTATGTGTATGTTTTTTTTATGTAAAGCTGAAAGGGGTACTTTGGTCAGGCCTTGGCTACGAAGGAGGTACGCGACTAACGATTTTTTTTTCAAACCCCTGCTATGGAGTCAAATAGATACCTTTCACTTATAAAATGTTGAAACAGTATTTTAAAATAACAACATTTCTTAAATAACGCAGGGTTTCTAGACGTCTGTAACGCGTTTCAGTGCTCCGGTAGGAGGCCACCTTTAAAATTGGGTTTAGCGCCACGTTTGTGGTAGATTTCCGAAGGATGTCGCGGTCAGCAAATGGGACTTTATACACTATCTTGTCTAAACACACCGGTTCCACAATTGTTTGTTTTTTTCAATCATAAAATTAATGTTGGGGTTATTTTAGTTACTAAAAGGCGAAAAATAAAATGAAGACATTGAGTAAAGCCGCTGAAAATAAACAATAACAAGTTTGTGTTGATTTCATTGTCTGTTAATTTTTTTTTTTCAGCACCACGTTTTACTATCCGTTTGGGTTATACGCTTAAGTACTAATTACGCTAATGGATTAGGAATTGAGAAGGTTGAATTTTAGAGGGAGTGAACCTACATTTGGGTGGAGGGAGAGTGGAAAACCGTTTAGGAACCCCCCAGTTCACCCAAGCAAGATTAGAACCTCGATCTCCCCGTCCTCAGCAGTCGAGCTCAACACGACTAGCGCGTTAGCCAACTACGTCACCGAGGCGGGTGTCTGTTGAATTAACTAATATATAATATTATACCTATGTCGGTCAATGCATTCGATAAACTTGTTAGTTTATTCAGATCTTAATCAAAGAAGCCAAAATCAGGAGTTTGTCATTTAACATTATGTCACATTAAAGCCCGGCTCACGGCTGACTAGTTGAGCAATTAGATGCAGGCTTACGATCGAACCAAAAATGGCATCGGGCTGCTGTTTAATACATACTTTATTTGACAGCAACGTAATTGGGATTCATTTAATAGATAATTTTTCCTTTTAAAATTGTTAATAGAAAAATGATTTTTTATTATTTAAACCTGTTTCACTGGTCTCAGTTATGCCGGGATCACGATCAACTTAACGTTAACTTAACGTACCATTCACTTAAAGTTAACTTAACTTGTGTGTGATCACGATTCACTTAACTTAACGTAACAACTCGAGCAAAACATATGCATTCTCGAGTATGATCTGTGGAATTGTTCTATTTCTAAAGTGATGATCTGTGAATGTTTACAGTTTTCCATCAATATAATAAATATCTATTACTAAACTTTTTTTGATAAATTTAGTTCCCTATTCTAGTTTAATTATTTTGTTTCAATGTCTGATCACTAAAACGTACGCTAAAGAGTAAACATTGGTCATAATACCAACAAATGAATTACTAAATAGCCCTGTTGACGTCACTCGCATAATGATTGGCTGGCTAGATCACGTGATACCCTTCAAGTAACGTAAAGTAAAGTAAAAGACCTCCCAAGACATCTCTTACGTTAAGTTAACTGCAAGTCAACGTTAAGTTAAGTGCATCGTGATCGCTTCCATTTAAACACACGAGGAGGTCCTTTACGTTAAGTTACGTTAAGTTACGTTAAATTGATCGTGATCCCGGCATTACACTTGTTTCTAAGGAAGACTCCACACAACAACACAATGTGACGTCTAGTTCGAGCTAGTTAGGAGTTATCCGTGGGATAAGATGAACTCTTGCTTCAGTATCCGAAAAGTCTAAGACGATCCTCTCATGTTATACTTTCCTGCTGATGACAGAGAGAACGGGATTCGAATCCCAGTCGGGTCTACTGAGGGTAGTTTTTCTTAAATGATTTCCCACTCTCCTTCCACGAAATTACAGGTTCAATACCTTTGAAATGTTTCCTTCCTTATCAGAGTAATTATCATATATGCGTATTGCCTGAACAGTTAGTAAGCCGTGGTGATGAAAAAAACAACTGTATCTTAACAGTTCTTTTGATAGTGCGCGCTGCAGGTAAAACCAATCAATATGTTTAAAGACAGTAGCAGCCACGCCAAAACTTTATATTATGTGGCTATAGGTGGCAGCAGAGAGAGAGAGAGAGAGATTAATGCGCGTTCAATAATAAACACTGTGCTACAAGATTAATGGCCTATTATTCACCATAAGTTTAGTGTTAACCTCAGGGTGTGTGACGTGCATTTTACTATCACTAGGTTACATCTAGAAACTAACTTAGCCTAACGACAACACTCGTTACTAAACGTCGGTGACCTGGCGGTCTAGGGGTAAGTTGTCGGACTTCTGTGCTGGCGGCCGGGGTTCAATCCTCGGTCCCGGCACAGATTTATTTGATTACCAAACCCTTCCTTCACCTCTGACAAGACATCTTGTGAATATGGGGAATGCCAGGCCTCCACCGTGGTTCGGATTCCACGTTAAACTGTAGGTCCTCCATTTCATCTCACAATCACCCTACCATTACACATTAGCGTAAGTGCGTATAACCCAAACGGGTAGTAAGACGCGGTGCTAATAATAATAATAATAATAATAATAATAATACTAAACGTCCAAACTTAGCACCAAAAATTATATCTGACTAAAAAGGACTCCTACAAGGAATCTAGCACTATATCACTGCGATTACCAGAAGCATCGATCCACTTGGCCAAACACTTTTAAATGAATGCCATGTTTTGAATATCCTATTCAATTTAATTTATTTGTATCCAAGACGATATGGTTCCACTAACACATGATGTGTGAACATACTCCCGAGTAGTAAACATAATCATTATTAATAACGCCCCCACCAACAGTTTGAATCGGGGTAATCGCCCGAATTCAGAGTCATCACACAGAGTCGTAGCGCCCACGCGAACAGTTAAGAGTGGTTATTATGTTTTCGCACATTGAGCATTATTAGGTCGGGAGCTACAGGCCCAGTCATTTCATGTATGTTTACTAGAGCAATTAATGGCACCACTAATGTATACCACACACTCGATTGACTGTTCCACAGGGTGGGCCCAAAGCTAAGTTTTCTACTAGACGTGTACGATTTAAAACCGTATTATTAAGGTGGGAGGGAAGAATGCTCGAGTTAAAGTCCAAATTGTTCTATTTTTATGCGGTGAAAAAAATTGTTTGCCTCTCTCTATGGCCTTCGGAACTCGAAAGCTCAACACCGCACCTACAAAAGTACGCCATATTTCCTTATCTTGAACTAGTTGTATCCAGTCCATTTTTATAAACACTATCTTTATCTTGAGCTACTTCTACCCAGTCCATCTCATTACACACTATAACTTTCAGGTTTGTTCTAATGTTATCCTCCCATCTGCGTCCAGATCTTCCCAAAGGTGTCATGGCACTTCCTTTAATAGAGGGTGGGAAACAATTTTGTAGAAAAAAAATAATAAAACTACCATCATTGTACGCGCCAGGGGATTGAACTCTTGTCTCCCAAATCAAATTCAAGAACGCCAGCTCACACCCAAATAGGACTGTATATCCTATACTAAGATAGTTTGTAAATTGAGATCCGATGTAACAATATTCCTGGAAAGTAGGTTCCAAATACCCCTCCAAATGATCAAATAGCCTTCCTTACCCCATGTGGTGTTAGTCGAGACCAGCCTCGGAACACCCTGTCCGATATAACACTCCCAGCTGCCAGATCTCCCTGAAGCGCTGAGTGAGAGACGGTCTGGACCAAACTGCTACTAACAGAACTACTCAAGTACCTGACATTTAAATAAACGATCACGCCTCTACGTACGAGCAGTTAAACTGTTCACTGGCCATCTACGACGCAATGGTGTGGGATGACCCTTTTCATCGGTTGGACCGTTGGAGCCGGCTTCCGGGTCGGCTTATGCTGACAAATCACATGGGATTTATCTACCCCACAAAATAGAATAAAATCAAAGCTACCCCAAATGTATGAAGGTGAGAACCGTGCAAGTCGACAATTGATCTGAGTTAACTGTTTAAGATAAAAATATGTTTTAATACATTCAAGTGAAACTTACCCTTGTCGCCCTCGTATTAGACTAACTCACCAGTGACGGGGAGGATATCAGGGTTTGAATCCTGGTCGGGTGTACTGAGGGTGGTTTCTCCCAAATGATTATTCATTATTTCTTCACGATATTGCGAGTACATATCCTCAAAAGTGTACTTTACTCATCCTTATTTCACTAACGTAGCTAATGAGTAGAATCCGAAAGGGTACTAAGACGCGGTGAAAAAAACTTGAAACCATTGTACTACCGGCTACAGTCAAAGGCATCAGTCCATATTATCTGGTTTATGCCCTAAGTGATGGGGAGGTCAGGGTTCAAAACTCAGCCCACAGCTGAATGTACCAAAGTGTGTTTTTTCTTAAATGGCTACCCATTCTTTCTTCAACCAAATGTGAGTACACTTTCTTTAAAATTCTAGCTTACTCGTCCCTACATTATTATTTTAGTGATGTAATTACCCCAGACGGGTAGTAAGATGCAGAGAGCAGAAACAAAAACGTATTAAATCGCTAGCCAATTAAATACTGATCACATCGGAAATAAGGCCAAGGTTCAATTCTGACTGACTGCATTAAGGATGAATTTCAACTGGTAATATTACAGGTCCTTATAATTCACCCTCCTCATAGTGATCACTTAGATGTATTTGCTAGGCCTCACATTATCACGTGCAAAACACATATATCCCTGCTTAAAACACTTGGCACTATGACCGAGAACGTGTTTACCCCATTTTCCCAAGGAGCCCAAATTCCATGGAAACTTCATGTCGTAAGCACGAAGGACTCTTTCTGGAAGAAAGATATTATAATCTGCATCACAAATTAGTGGACGTGGTCAGACTCAGCCGCGGTGATAAGTGTAGAGAAGCTGTCTTGATTTATGAGCGATTCGATATTGGCCAGACGTGTTAATGGGCTGTGCCCGTACGGCGCTAAACAGACGCCGCTGTGACGAGACGCTTCAAGAGCACTTTGCCTTACATGCAACAAGGCTCATAACAATCTTGGTTTAATCACAAGGTGGTTTCACTAAACATTAACATTGTTTTTTTTTTTGTTTTGGGTACAGGGATGGCAGCATTTACACCCTTCGTTTCAAACGTTTATGTATATATTCCTTAAAAATTATTATTATTATTATTATTATTATTATGTATTCTATCTGACGACAGGTTTATTCCTTTTGTCAGTGAACTTAGACCGCCAATTCACCCTGTCCTCTCTCACCTCCTTCAGCTCCCAGAATTTTATTTTTCCCTTCAAGTCATCAAATATTTGAATTCTCCTTCTTCCTAAGCTCCTCTTTCCCTCGACCTTGCTTTCATACTTCGCGTGGAGATAATTCTCTAGTGTTCCGACAGTTTGCTTTGACGAATAATCACATTAAAATGCTTCTCTTCTCATCAATCTTTAGTACGAATAATCACACAAAATGCTTCTTCTCATCACTCTTTAGTACGATAATCACATCTAAATGTTCTCTTCTATCATTTTAGTACGAATAATCCATCTAATGCTTTCTTTCTCACTTTTAGTACGAATAATCACATCTAAAATGCTTCTTCTCACCCACTTTTATACCGAATAATCACATCTAAATGTCTCTCTCATCAACTTTTAGTACCGAATAATCACATCTAAAATGCTTCTCTTCTCATCCACTCTTTTTAGGACATCTTGATTTGTCCCCCTGTATGTCAATCTGATCTTTTAAAGTCTTTTCCAGCATAAATTAAAGATGTAAATAGATCTAGATGTTCTATTAATAATGTTTTAAGGTAGTAAATACATTTGGATTATTGGCGTCTAGAACCCGTTAACACCCAGAGGATTCAGGAAGTCTGGGGGAGTTGAATTTTGGATCATGGAGAAAACAGTCCCCATTCACTCGTTCCGTTCATAGATGAATCAGGACAGCTTTACCGGAATGAACATTTAGTTCTTCTTGGCTGCCGCTGCCAACAAATGTGCCCTTCAGGTGACATCACTTTTATTATTATACCCACTTATGTGTATTGTTGAAAATTTGTATCGTGTGTTTGAAAAAACTTGCAGGACACTAAAAAAATATATATATAATCATTAAAAATAATAGATCCTTATTTTGGCGGTATATTACACGAGCATGTTTTCTATCAATGGCTCCAATAATATTAAGAAAAATGTAAAAATAAGCTGTAAAAATCTCAGATTGATTTATTATTTATTATATTTTATTATTTTTATTTTATTTTATTAATTATTTATTATTATTAGCACCGCGTCTTACTACCCATTCGGGTTATACGCACTTACGCTAATGTGTAATGGTAGGGTGATTGTGAGATGAAATAAAAGACCTACAGTTTAACGTGGAATCCGAACCACTGTGGAGGCCTGGCATTCCACACATTCACAAGATGTATTGTTAGAGGTGAAGTAAGGGTTTGGTAATCAGATAAATCTGTGCCGGGACCGAGGATTGAACCCCGGCCGCAGCACAGAAGTCTGACACCTTATCCCTAGACCACCAGGTCACCAGATTGATTTAAAAGTGTGGTTTGTAAGCACAAGTTTTGTGTATTGTATGGTATTACTGGTCGGGAAAGACATGACATCCAGTTCGGTTACCTGTATGTAGACTATTTGTTGCTCTGGTGGTACAGAGTGTTGCACAGGGTATATCTATGGAAGTTATCTACACGTACCCGTAATGAGATGATGTGATGATACTTGAGCATAATTTACCAACCCCTGACGTCTGTTAGGATAATTCCTCTAAAGAAAAATACCCTAGGTACCAGCCGGAAATCAAACCTGGTACCACCGGGTTCGATGCCAAGTGCACTCACCAATACACTACGGGGTCGGATGTAAGTACAGTCACGTGTCAAGAAGTAAAAATTCGTCTTCAGATGATGAACTATATACTTACATATTAACTGCATCATTAACCAGTGACATCTGACAGGTTTGAAGGCTTTCCTCTGCGTTCTCTTTGCGAACAGATCTTAGCTCCGAACTTCAGCGTCAATCGTTAAGCGGTAAACCTGTTTTATTTATTTACGACTCCTAAAGAACCTTAGTGTCCTGAGACTTTATACTTATAGTATGTTTAGTGTTGTGTTCTGTCACCAGTTTCCGAACCTTTTGTATTCATTTGTGTAAAAATATTGTGACAAATCCACCATACATAGCCCCAGTTTCAATGCTTTCTCACAAAATAAATCGTTCAGATGATAAACGAATAATTATTTTCCACAGGACAAAACTAATTTCTTATAGAGCTTGTTGAAAAATGTTTGAAGCACAAATCTCGAAATATCTTTCTCGCGTTGGATGTATGCAAATGTATCCCAAAGTGGATGGAAAATAATACAAATTCGACGTCAACTTGTGTCCTTCCTTTCGACTGGATTCTGTTAGGAAGTAACTTTAAAAAAATACTAACATTTTTTTTTCTTTCAACATCTAAACCATTTTACTTTGTTAGTAGTAGTATTTCAGAGGTATTTATATTATGTATCAAAAGTGACAGTTTCATAATTTAAGTATAAATATGTTAAATTGTGTTATTATATTTTATAAATGTTCAAAAAGTTCCCCCCTATACACAATTGGACTCGAGTAAATATTCCTTCGCTTTAGTAAAAACAAACGAGAAGAATAAGAGGTTTTTTTATTCAGCTGCATCTAAATACCTGTTCAGGTTATAGGCATCTATGATAATTACTCAAATGGGGTAGGAATGAGGAAGAAAGATTTTAGGGGTAATCTACCCGCATTTGCTTGGAAGGAGAGTGGGAAACCATTTATAAAAATCTACCATCAGTAGACCCACCAGTAGACCACCGGGATTCGAACCTCAATCTGCCCATCTTCACCAGGCAAACGCCTTATACCATTCGGTCACTGAAGAGGATAGGATAAGAGTTGATTTGGGAAAAATGAAGTAGAATGTACTTGACGCGTCGAAAGGAACGAGAATAACACGAATTGGGTGTTATCGAGGTGCGTGCGTTTAGCCCGTCAACTCTAAACTTCTCTTGAGAATCTTTGGAAAACCCGTGTAAAATCACAGGTGCGAGCACCGTCATCGCGATGATCGATCTTTATACGAGCCTTGGTTTAACGCAGGTGTGTCCAACACACTTTAAACAACGTGTTTAGTTTTATGTCTTCTTTAGTCAATGTGATCTGTGAAACAATTTTGGCTGAATTAAAAAATACGGTAAAAATTGAAAAAAAATATGAAAAACTGTCAACAAGAAGGACGCGGAAAACTGTAATTCAAAGCGTTTTGTGTCTATGCCGTAATCGTGTATATAATTTGATAATTAATCGGCCGTGAGATGGACTTTTCCTATTAGTACAGTATATTATTGTCATATAAACCTTTAATTGTATGAAATAGTATCTGCCTTAAGGTGCTACTTGGGAGAGGACTGAGAAGTGTTGCAGACGTTTAGAAATCACATATTTATGAAGTGTCTTGATATTTTAAATATTATTTTCACCAAAATGTAGGCGAATTTTCTAAATAGTTAAAAGTTAAAATTTTAGGTTTACAATGTTTAATAAATTACATAATTATCAAATAACTTTCTTAAATAATGCGGGTTTTTCAAACGTGTGCAACACCTCTGAGTACTCTCCCAATTAGCAACCTTAGTCAACAATTTCATCAAACTATTCATCGAGACACAAAAACTTGAATCCTTCAATCACAAATTCAAGAATCTGGTGAGTGTGAGCAAGTGCTGAGATTAAAAATATTTATTTCTATAAATACACATATTAGAAAGATAGTCGTATAGCATTTGTAATATTTTTTAAGTTTAATGCCAGACAGTAAATCAAATAGAACTGGCCACAAATAAATTAATACGTCAATAAATAAACACAAATATTTGATTTTAATTACTTTACACAAGTTCTATTGTAACCGATTTTAAAGAAAATTGTATTTGAAATCTATTATATAGGTTTCTTGTTACGTTTATTGGTTTTAAAAGTTAGCATCTGTTGTCACACGGTCTAAGGTGCAATGTCCAAATATAATAGAAAACTGGTGACAGGGAGTCAAGGTTTGAATCCAGGCAAGTTCACTGAAGGTGGTTTACCCGTTACATCTTCCTACTAATAAGAGTGCATTTTATTTAAACTGTTTTTTTCATCCTTCACCTTTAATCTAAGTCTTTAAATTAACCCTATTATTAAAATGTAGCAGTTGAAAAAGTTAGAAAAAAGTACCTACTTGACATTTAAAATAAGGTAATAAAATTTCAATATGTTTGTTTCTAAATTTATTCCTCATAATTTTGTTTTTAAACGCATCTAAACCAAAACTATAATCTCAACAAAAGACAAAGTGAAACACAGAAGTTATAATATCAGTATCAACATAACATTAATTTTCCACACACATCCATTTACTATCTATGTATTAATCACTTTTTTTAATTAGAAGAAATATTCCTCACTAAATAAATGGCTTACGGTTACAAAATTAAGAGACATTTTATGACGTAACATCACAATGTGTTAGTATTTTCAAAACATAACATTATTGTTGTTTTAAATGTTTCAGAAAGTGGTGTCAAGCTACATGCTGCTTCCATTTCCTACAAGTCCTTGACACAAAAGCGGTGGAGCGACAAGTCAATATAGAACTTCCCAAGCTCATATTTTTAACTTTAACTCGACCAGTTATTATATTCAGAGCAGTGAAAAAAAAGAACTTTTATTAAATGGTCTTAAAGATTGCCTTAAACATTTACAAATATGAATTTGTAGTCAGGTGTACCGTAACATGTGGGAATCACTTCAGCGATGGACAGGAGAGACAAAAACAGTGAAGAAAGTTTACATACACATGTGTCCCATTTGACCTTTTTTTCCTGAGCTACAGTCAAATGATTCCACTAAACTGTTTGCGTACTATTCTCGATATATTTCGATCTAATGACGATATATTTTCTATGGGTTGTTCCTGGTTATTCTAAATATTTGGTGTTTTTTGAAAGAGTGCGGCATTCTACGACATGTCGACTGCAGTCTTGCATTCAGGCCAAAGGTAGCCATTTTGAGCACTTACTAAAATGAACAGCTCCACATTACTGGACTATGAAAATATATTTGGGAGCAAGAATATTTAAAAAATAAATGGAACTATTTGTTAACTGAACTGAAAAAAAAAGAATTAATTTAAGCTATTGCGCTGTTTGTATGGAAGAGAAAAAGTATTAGTAGGTATAGGGGGCTAAGCAACCCCCCTGGTAGGGCAAAGTATTCGTTATCGAACAGTTATAGTGAAGAAAGGGAACGCTCGGATCCCATGAATTTAAGAGTGAAACCCGCCTCGGTGGCGTAGTTGGCTAACGCGTTTGTCGTGTTGAGCTCGACTGCTGAGGACGGGGAGACCGAGGTTCGAATCTCGGTCGGGTGAACTGGGGGTGGTTTTTCCTAAATGGTTTTCCACTCTCCCTCAACGCAAATGCTGGTTCACTTCCTCTAATTTAACCTTCCCAATTTCTAATCCATTAGCTTAATTAGTACTAAAGCGTATAACCCGAACGGGTAGTAAGACGCGGTGCTAAACATAAATAAAGTGAAGTTAACAAAAGGTAAACAAGCAGTCTTGCATGGTGAGATATTCATTGCCATGCCGATATAGCTAGGGGAGGGAGCGCTCAGGTTCCTAAAACTGGAGCTAAGAATTGGATTACAACCCCGCACAGACATCCACTCCAAGCCCACCAAGCCTCAATTAATCCAAGAAAAAAAAGTTCCTGCGTACAAAATTCTACCGACAAAGTGTTTTTAATGACAATCGAAGAAATTCGTTACAGTGGAATTGAGACAGGTGAACAGGTTCTATCTACTACATTTAAAAAACACAACGAAATTGTAAAAATTATTATTTTAGGAGGAACAAAATAAAAAAAATTTATCACAAATTAGCTGCTGTCGATAGCATAAACCACTTAAACCATACTTAGACATTTTTCAAGTTCAAGTTTAAGCCTAATCTTGTATCATATATTCTGGTTAATTTGCCAGAGATGATATCCCAAGTGTGCTTCATTCCAGATTTAAGAAGTTGGTTAGTATCTTTTAAAATCGTTTCCAGCTAATGTAGGCGAAAATTATCAAAAGGTTTCTGATCCGTCAAAAAAGTTTAAATTTCGAGTTAAAAGTTTTTTTTTAATTCAACGACAATTATGCAAAAATGTGTACGACTTAGACTAAAGTTAAAGGCTAGAAACATAGATCTGACCTTCCTCTATCAAATAAATTCATGTTTTGATAGGGTCACAACAGAACCTTTTAAGATAATATAGATTTATGTAAGTAATAAAAAATTTTTTTTTAAAACAGTTTAAACTTGTTAATGGTCAGAGCTTTCACGTACATTTTGGTGAAAACAATATTAGCAAAATATCAGGCTACTTAATAAATAACGCGGAATTTCTAAACGTCTGCAACGCCTCTCTCATAGTGCTCTCCCAGAGGGTTGTTGTACATCCCTGGAGTTAAACATATTTTTGGAACAGACTGCTTGCTACCAGGTGTTGCCACCAATACAAGAAATGCCCCGGGGTATCTTCCCATTAAAGCATCATGATCTGTCTCATTATGACTGGTATCCAAACGCACGACAATGATAAATTAGTTGAGACATTTTAATGTCGTACTCTTAGTGGTCGTATTATTTTAGATTTTATCCGTCGGACTGTGAAGTACAAAAGGAATTATAAATATTCCATCGATTGCTTTCATCTGTAGGTAGGTCTATGACCTAATTATTAAAACGGTAGCATTGACCTACACTAACAGAGTTCAATGTATAGTGGAACCTTCTTTGTAAATGAGAAAATAACTAATACAAGTTGGGAGAGTGGCATTAAGATTGGCTTTGACTCGAGAATCCGGGGTTTGGTTCTGGATGATACATCAAATATGGACCTTCGACGATCATCCATTTTCAGGCTTGCTGGGAATTAAACCCGAAACTTTCGAACCAATAGAGAAATGCTCTAACAACGGAGATAAGATTCAGTTATGATTAAACATTTTTGTTTCCCAATATAAGAAATTGGACTGCTGCCGTCGTTATTATCTTTAGTTAATAATTTTTAGGTTGGCCTTTTTGTAAAATGGATATTACAAGTACCTTAAATGGAACTTCTAGAGAATAATCTGTTGTTTTTATTATAAATACAAAATTTTGACTCCACAAGCATTCGAACAAAAACATTTTGAAAGTGGATCGTTGTCGTATCAAATACAACAACTTAAAAAGGTTTACAATGATATTGTATCTTGGCTGTTTATAAAATACAACACAATTTTCTTAGGAAGGTTCTTTTGGAAATTACAAACATACTTTTTCTTCAGTTAACAAGACTTAAAGTATGAAAATGTGAATGTAAATTAGAAGCTTTTCTGTCTATCTTATGAAAATTGTACTATACTTATTCTTTATTATATACACTGTATAATGTGTCTGTTTTTATAATGTTTCAAGGCTGCCACTATTTAAACACAAGCTTCCATTGTATTATAGGTTTTACTAAAAGAATTCCCATTTTACAGACCTTTTAGCAAAAAAAAATTATAAGTGAATGAAATTTAATTTGTAATATAAGTGCATTTGTGAAGTCATGCAATTGAAGTTTATTACAAGATGATTTTAACTTCATATGAAAATACTATCACTAATCAACCCAATGTTTCAGGTGGTAGGAGAAAGATAGGACCAGTGCTCCAATCCACATATTTAGTTCTCTAGGTCGTTTTTCCTCCCATGCAAAGCCCTATTATTTAAAACTCCCACTTAAGAGTGCTACATGGTATATCACCGAAAAATAGCTGCAGGCAGACGTTTAGTTGAGGTGGATTGATATTTTTAAATATTGTTTTCACCAAAATGTAGGCGAAAATTCTGACATGTAAAAAAAATCAAGTTAAAAGGGTTTTAAAAAATGTGTGATAGCTTACATAAAACCCTAAATTATCCCACATTATCTTGAGTTAATATTTTCACGTAGAGCGTTGTTGCATTTTTTTTTTAAACTTTAAACTAAAAAGTTCAACTTTTTAACTGGTCAGAAACCTCCTGATAATTTTCGCCTCCATTTTATTAATTAGATTATTAAAAAATATCAAACAACTTCTTGAATAATGCGTGACTTATAAAAGTGCGCAACGCACCCAGTTCTGTTTCAATATGTAGCGCTCTTAAGAGTTCCAAACTCACAAATATACCAGAGTTTTTTTTAATATATTTTTTTTGTGAAATTAATCATGTTTTCCTTGTTTTATCCAAACACCAGGAATTCCCCATGATTTTCCTGTTTCCAGGTGCGTGGTATTGGCAGCTCTCTCTGTAGAGACATAAAAGCACTCGTATTGAAGATATTCCCTCGCACACTGAAAGATGGCAGGCAGTCTTGTCTTGACAGATTACACTATGGTGTAACTTAAAAGGTAGCGCCATAGTGTAATCGGTCAAGGAGATACCGCTACTGTTCAGGCTTGCACGAGTGTTTTCCAAATGAGTACGGTGCAAGGAATGACTCACCCCCGGCCTCTGCGTCGACACTCCCTGGTCTGGGTGGCCACCCCACCCCCACACGACCTGCTGCAGGAGCTCCACTGGGACCAGGACGCCCACGAGCCCAGATTGGGTGTCTTACCACGGCCATTCAGTCTCTCTTGGAACATCTGATGCACCTGAAACACCATAAGTCGTGTCAACCACTTATTTAAATGCTATCCGTAAAAACATAAAATCAATTCACGTCAAGGATGCTTACACTTTCTGAACACAGGGACGTATCAACAAACGGCTTACAAGCTAAGGGAAGTGATTGTTGGCACAAAACAGTCAACCAAAGTGCCATGAATTGAACACAAATAATAAACTATATCAAGCTCCCTCTAAAATTGAACTAGGCTCCTCTAAACTCATCAATGGCCAATATCACCACGAAATTAGTTCAGACAAAGCACTTAGTAAAATATACTTAGAAGCTTTAATCACAGAGAGTCGCGTGAACGGCTAAATATCGATTAGGAGACCTCAGCGCATCATAAATTGGCGTACATATAGACTGATTGCCTCCTAGAACATTAATCTTTTTAAGAGATTTAAAGAAAAACGAAGATATTAACGTGCACTTTATGAATCTATTACTTATATCATCACACGACTATAAACTAACTTAAAATTAGAAAATGCACAGCATCCAGACCCCAGACGTTAATTCATCACTTTGAAACACGACACCCGCATTTCACGAATGATCAAATTTTCATCCATGCCAGGAACAAAGCCCGGGATCCTTAGTCAGTAGTCGTATACACCCCGACTGAGCTAAGGCAACTGTGTTTGCAAATAATGCTTCAATATTAACGCCGCGTTGTCTAGTATGAAGGGGTCTAGAAGGTATTGAAAAGAGTATACAAATAATAACGTTTGCTGTTACCAAAGATAAAAGGTAAGTTAAAAGCCTTGTCCACCATAAAACATATCTTGTATAAAATATATCATCCCGAAGGTAGCTCGGAAAACCTCTGCACTTCCCACTGAAAGCAGAGATGTCATCTTGCAACAATCCTGGGTGTGGCCTGTGCGACGCTAATGCGACTGTGTCCTGCGTCAAATGACGTGCCACGGCGTGATATATCGTACGAGGGTGGAGGGACCTGTATGTGATTCGCACAATGTGTCTTCTGGACCCCCACAAACATGGGGGCCGATCATTATTCAGCGCACCGTTAGGAGGAAGGTTAACGACGAGATCGACTTCCCGGGTCAGATTGAGGTTATACGGAGATCACCGTGACATATTACCTTTTCTTTTTAACTCCGGGAGGCGCTGAGAATTATTAGCATACCGCTTTTATTGCCGCACAAGGATCCATATTAGGTGCTTGGGTGCCACCCGGGGATTATTCTCACACCAAAACTCATCGGCTTGGCTACCAGTAAGTCTATGCGAAGGTCACTTTATAACGACGTTGTCTAGTTGGAGATTTCAAAGCTATTTTGCGAAGCGGGTTGCATCTTAATGTGACACACCTAGACACCAATATACGAAATAGGGATAGAGGGAAGGAAATGAGCAATTCACCCTCTGAGGGCTCTTCTTGTTCATCTACTTATAACACTTTCCCTCTCCCTCTGACGAGCTTACACAGTCACTAAACTATTCGCACCTTCAAAACATTTACTGGCTTTTTAAAATTACTATTTTCTTTTTTCCTATAGATAACCATGTGTTTCCACAGACTTTTTTTTAATCTACATCAGAGAAGAAGCCTTCTACAGGCCATTTTCGTGACTTAGCCAATTAATATCCTACGTTTTAGATGATTTCTAAAAAAAATACATTTAATCAAACAAAGGTAAAAAATAATAATTTTGTAGCAGTGTAGTACTATTTTTAGAATTATTTAAGAATTTGTGGTTTTTTGTTTCACCGTTATAACTTTAAAACTCGCCGAATAGAACGTAAATTCATTAATATGGGAAATTCTACCTTGACCTGCCGTGACGTCACAGATATGCAACGTTCTTAAATCCGAAGCAAAATCTAAGTGAAGCTTGAAGCATGCGATGTAAAGCCGAAGTCTCGAAGATAAAGTTTTTGTTGTTGTCACATAAGGATAATTCAGTTTTCCATTTTGCATCTAGGTAAAGTAAAAGGTTTGTAGAGAACTAACAAGCACACTTATTTAATGTTGACTTTTTAATCAATCTATGCTAACATTTTATATTCCATTTAAACACTAGTCAGAGTTAAAGTACTGTATAGTAGCAGTTCTAAATATGATTACATGTTGAAATATGTGCTATTTAATGAGATATCACAAATATGTTCATAATGCAATGACATTTTCTTCTTCCTTCGAAATATCTCAAATATGCGAGGGCTATTACAAATGTTGAAGTCGAAGCGAGATAAATTGGATCTTCGACCTTGATATTTCTAACTTTCGGACACACCCCTAGAACAAGAACATACATTCATTTTATACGCGCGATTGTAAAGTATATTCTCAGGGCCACCCAGAACATTCAGGAGAACTGGGCCAACGGAATTCTGTGTGTGGTGTGGGGGGGGGGGGGGGGGGGAGGGGGAGGCCTTTAACACAAAATAATTAACTTAATATATTTAGCTTTTTAATTTATATTAATAAAATAATTCAGGCATCTACATAGAAATAAACCATTTCCTTCTATTATTAAACTATATAATTATTATTTCTATACGATGTTCAGTACCGTGTAACATCAGTAAAATTATGTATCTATATATTTATTTAGCACCGCATCTTACTACCCGTTTGGTTTGTACGCTTAAGTAGCCTACTAATTATGCTAATGGCTTAGGAATTGAGAAGGTTGACTATAGAGGAGGTGAATCGACATTTGCGTAGAGGGAGATTGGAAAACCATTTAGGAAAAACAACCCCAGTTCACCCGAGCGAGATTCGAACCTCGATCTCACTGTTATTGGCAGTCTAGCTCAACACAAAACTAACGCGTTAGATAACTACGCCACCAAGGCGGGTATCAGTAAAATAAAAACCCGCACAAAATTACCGTTTGTGCACATGTGTTGTGAGTATAACAACACTTGCCTCTGCAAAATAAAAATGTTAGTGTTGTTGGGAGCCAGGGAAAACTTCTCCGATTACTCCTAGCCTCTGGGTAGGGCTCTATAATCGCCTTAGATTCTATATTTTAGAGTAAAACGTAATATTCAATTACTGACATCAAAAGGTGTTTTGACAGCTTTATCTTTAAATATAATGTTTAATATAATTATTTTTGTCATACATTACTGGCGTGTGCTTGAGTGCAATATATTGGTTGATCTTAGTCAGATCTTTAAGAACGGTTCAAATTATTGTGATTGTGAATAGTCTTTACTAAGTCCAAAGTCGCATTTAGGTGGGCCCATTTCACGTCCCTGGCAAATTGATTGAAATGAGATCTCTCTCTCTATTGTAACATTACGTGGTATAATGTTACAACTGGACAACAAAGCATACTACCCGCTCCAATAAATTCAACTCAATTAGGATCCCTACAATAGTATTTTTCTCTGTTGTAGTTCTTGTAGGCTAAGAAGACATAATAGAAACAATGCTGGACAATATATTTATTACTCAATCCAATCCTAAGTATTAATTTGTTCGTGTACTTACAATACTAATCTTCTCACAATAGAATCCTGCAAGGCTGGCCGGCACCTGGGCTCCTAGATTGGCGAGTGGGTCAAGGGAGATCCAGTGGGTCAACAAAGCGACCCGGCACTCCGACTGTACTAGCGTGAAATGAACCGAGAACTATCAACATCAACTAGAAGACAATTATGTATCCGACCCCTGATGGAGACTAGAGGAACCTCCTTCAAAACATCGGGTGATTGGAGATATTCACGGATATTCCGATGGAGCAAGCGGAATCAACAATGGTGTACGTGACTGTTTGAAGGCATCGTTGACGTCATCATATGCGTGTTTGGTGAATTCCCACCCCTTTCCATAATAACGAAATCCCTATATAATGGCCGTGCAAGCTTGCCATAATCGACTATCCTACGATCAACGATCGACGACAGACCATTGTCATGGATCTGGACAATGGCTGGAGAAAACTTGTAAAATGTATCAAAATCGTCGCTTAGACGGGTGGAGTTATGAACTCTAACTTATTTATAAACTTTAAACTTTTTGCATATAATATTCAGTTTCAAAATCTAACGTATTAATATTTTGATCGCCAAAAAATGTCTAAATATTCTATCTTAGATAGGTCGCCGCTCGGGTGCTGTAACTTTTGCTTATATTTTTATTCTCGTAAATATCCTCAGTTATGTGCTGATTAGAAGTTTGACTTGTTAATATTATATTGTTTGGAATCGTAGAGTAATTTTTTTTTATCGAAGTAACTTTTCATGTTTAAAATTATGGTTTGATTTAACGTAACGTGAAGTAACTTTTTATTGGAATTTAAATTAGGATGACTTTAATCTTTTGTAACGTAAGTTCTGTTTGAACAGCTAAAGTTTTGTTAATTGATGGAACTGTTAGTTCCATATTCTAAATCAGATCTGATAGTCCCGTGGGAGGCTTATGTCTGGTAGTCAAACCCTCACGTTGTGTAGACTCTGTTGTATAGTCGTCAAATTTAAATCTTTATATTTATGATATCGTTTTCTGTGAATTACGAAACCTTTGGAACCATATCAAGGTGCCCATTAGGCCCTTATAATTTTGTATCGCATTTAAAAATACTCTCTTTGTTATTGTCTCTTATAGACTGGACTATCAATATTATGATGGATTTCATGTTTCCTTTTGTTTAAACACTTGCGCATCTTTAATGATATAAAGTTGTTGGCTTCGAGCATAATTTCCAACTGTACTCATAATGATATAATGAGACCAATTTTTGTTATCTGCGCTATTGTCATTTAATTGAATAAACTGCTCATTTTGTTGAATCTATATATTTTTTATAATTTCCATTTTTTTGGTATGTTAAGTTCATCATCTCCCTTTTATCCCTTTTGTTGGCCGGGGGGTACAGGACTCAGAGAGGGTGCAACACTATCCCTCTATCTCTCTCTCTCTATATCTCTCTCTCTCTATCTATCTTCTCTCTATCTTTCTCTCTATCTTTCTTCTTCTCTCTCTCTCTCTCTCTATATATATATATATATATATATATATATAATATATATATTATATAATTATATATATGACATACACAAAAGTCTCTAAACAATTTCCTTATGTTTATACGTCAAGTCATGTGATTAGCAACTGTCACTTTTGATATATATTATTATTAGCACCGCGCCTTACTTACCGTTCGGGTTATACGCACTTACGCTAATGTGTAATGGTAGGGTGATTGTGAGAATAAATGAAGGACCTACAGTTTAACGTGGAATCCGAACCACGGTGGTGACCTGGCATTCCACACATTCACAAGATGTCTTGTCAGAGGTGTAGGAAGGGTTTGGAAATCAGATAAATCTGTGCCGGGACCGAGGATTGAACCCTGGCCGCCAGCATAGAAGTCTGACACCTTACCCTAGACCACCAGGTCACCTTTTGATATATAGTATAAATAGCTATAAAATAGACCCACTTCGGTAGCTGCATGGTCTAAAGCGCCACTCTCGCACAATAGACAAGGGTGAAGGGGTGATTGGGGTTCAAATTTCGGTCGGGTGTACTAAAGGGCGTATATGACTTTACATTCGCTCTCCACGCAAATGCGAATACACTTCCTTTATATGTAACCTCCCTTATCCATAGCAAGTTAACGTGATTAGTACATATACGTGTGATTTAAAATCGGTGCTAAAAGAAAGCTATAAAATAATACTAATAATATATTTTAAAAATATATCTGAATACACAATAAAAAAAATTCATAGACATCCGATATTTAACTCACACTTTTAACACGAGGGCGATTAAATATTCATATAATATAAAAATAACTAAGAGGATTAAGGTATGCATGCAAATGCGAGCCTATGCGTATAACTTGAATAGGTAGTAAACGCGGTGATATAATATATTAAAGGAAAGCTGGGATACGTTACAGTTCAATTTTAACAGGAAGGGCATTATCTCACCAAAGTTACTAGATAATATTTTACGTATTCATACATCAAGTCATGTAATATTTATATTATATCAGTCTGTAATTTTAGCTAATTCTTGATAGATATTATCAATACCTAAAATAAAGATCACTAATACAGTAAAAAAATGTTATTATTGTTAGGTTGTTAATAGCTTCGCTCCAAGTTTTAACAATTGCGCAAGCGCAGAGACGCGTTTATCGGCGGATCTGCATAAGCTCGTGTCTCACTAGCAGTATGTTAGTGATCACAAGTCTTGCCTGCATACTATAGCTGTTGCATTTCCGTGGCGCCTGCCCTCGAGGAACTTCTGGGTGCAACACGTCTGAGAGGAAGTGGTCCATCTTCCTCCGCGAGACAATGCCACGACTGACAGAAGCGGGTCAAAGTATGGGTGTTGTGCACTTACATCTGCAATAGGCACAGTTCCTCTTCATGATTACTGGTGGCAGCACTGACCTAATTCCACCACCAGCAAATGATAGATTAGCCTCCACTGAGCCTCGCTGACCGTCGCGGTAGATAGAGAGCCCTAGTTCTCAATGGACTCATGTTCGAACTCTGGCTAGGTATTTCGATTGTAGATTTATATGTATGGTTCGGTGTTCACTAAATCAGTAGGTCCCTAAAAGTCTAATAATTAATCCAAATGACGCGAGGAAAGATTAACTTTATGCGCATTTGAAGAAGGAATTTTTCAATTTTGTTGGAAAATTGAAAGGCCTATATTTTTAAATAAAAATATAGAAGTTAATATTTACATGATCAATATTTTTTAAGCACCTCGTCTTACTACTCGTTCGTGTATACGCCTATGTAATGATTACACTAATGAGTTAGGGTTTAGGAAAGCTTAAATTAGATCAAATGTACCCGCATTTGCGGGAGGGAGAATTGAAAACAATTTAGGAACAAACCCTTAATTCCCCCCTAATGGGATCGAACCCCGACCTCCTCATCTTCGACAGATTAGTCCATCACGAGAGTAGCGCGTCAGACGAAGCGGGTATTGATATAATTGAATTCGTTTTAGATACCCACGATTCAATCCCAGACATTAATGATGGAACAATTGAAAATTAGGCTTTTTTTTTAGAAAGACAGAAAACATATACGATTATATTATTTATATAAACTTGTTATATTGTTTTACTTAAAACAGTTGTTTGGCAAATAATGTTGAAGTAATTAACTACACACTTATTTTACATATCCTTTTTAATTGGTTGTTTCAATACAAGCTATATTAACAGATAATCTAACAGGTAGGGATAAGTAAGTTAATTTAGAGGAAGAGCATCCACATAATCATGGGGAGAGGATGTAAAAACTACAATGATAAATATTCTACGGAAAAGCACCCTCCGGATGTATCAGACCAGGATCCAAACTCTTGACGTGTAGTTTTTACTATGCTATTTCCCAACCTTTCCCTGTGTCAATGAGCGTGTATCTCCACTAAACTAGATTTCTCATCCTTTTTCCTTACAGTAAGCCAACATAATACCGGTAGCACGCAGTAAAAGGTGTCAGTCTCACCGGACTAGTAAGACACGTAGCACGTAAAAAAAATCCTACTCAGAAGTTTGTTTCGTCTTGTATTGAGCGTACTAATAAAAAGCCCTGTCACGTCAATTAACGGTAAACCCGTCACCAGTTTGGAGGAACATTATCGAGTCTCTATACCTTGGGATTTATTAGCGCTTAGCTCTCTCTCTCTCTCTCTCTCTCTCAGTGACTGTAGGAAACAAACAATCTAGAGGTATATAAACCTACTAGGGCCGTGACTGTGACTCTCCCTCAACCCCCCACCCCCCCTGTTGACAGGAGGGGCGCCGCACCCTCAAGGTCGGAGGTGGGCGTGGTCCATCCACAGCTTCCGTCCGCAAATTGAGCCCCAATAATTACTAATTACAGGCTCCCTCCCCCCTTGCTCGTACTCCGGTCAGCCATTGTTTACATGCAGAGCCCACGCTACACCTCTCATTAAATTATTACACGCACACGAACACATTAACTCAAGCTCCCGCACTTCTTGCTCAAGGGGGGGGGGGGGCGAGGGGGGGGGGACGATAAACTAGACCTCGCCGGTGGGCCGTCCGCCACACACCTCCTACAAATTATTGCCCTGCATCGGGCTGTTCACCCGTTTAATTGAACGTTGAGGAATAGCATCGTCAAGCAATTTGGAAAATGAATGACCCAAACACATCAAATTACTACTCGTACCTGTGGTCAAGTGGCCAGAAATGTACACTGTATAAGAGGAACTAGTTTAATTCTAAGCGGAGGGTTAAGTAATCTAATAGTTGTGTGGGTTACCCTATTATTTAACTATTATAATATATTATAACTGGCCCGTTTACGCATCATGCATCAATTTTGCAATGGGAGCTCTCGACCATAGCCTTTATAATGTATTACTATAAATTGTAGATTTAATTTATCTAGGTAGAATATATATTCCTATTCTTATTTAAATCCCAGATTTAGTAATCTTCACTTAAAATATTTTTTAAATTAAGAAACATTGCTCTAAGGGGTTAGGCTGATAAGGGCAGCTAAGAGGAAGTGGCCACAAATAAAATGCAAAATGGATGGCAGAATCAAAGTGCTGAATTACGCATGGAAAACCAACACCAATCTGGTATTCGAACTACGACTTTTCCTTCAGGGAATGACAAGGCTTAGTGCTAGTCAAAGCTTAAAATATTATATATTATTATTATATATTATATATTTAATTTATTATATGTGATCACATTGTCTAGGGTGTCACCCTCGTGATTGGATTATTGGCGAAAAATAGATCGGAGTTTGAATTGCGGACAAGTGCGCAGAGGGTGGTTTTTCCTATGTAGTTTCTCATTTTTCCTCTAAGCGAGTAAATCTACTCAACATTTTACTTTCCTCCTTCATACCCTTTTTGCGTGAATATAGGGATGACCCGGGCGGGTGAAAAGACGCGGAACACATAAAAAAAATTGCTCCCAGTTACATTTTAACTATAACAAATTGTTATAATTAATTGGAAAAGAAAAATCGTATCGTTCAGGGTATTTGAGGAGTTTTATAAGAAACATTGAGTATTTATTTACACATTTCGAATAATATAGTGTAATATTATGCTAATATAGATATAGCACACTTCACCTAATAGCATATTTTTTTGTTTTCTAATGTATTTAAACATGCGCGTAATTAAGACTTAACCTGTCATAATGGCTCGTATGTAGGAAGTCAAATTAAGGCTTCCTTGAGACTGAATTATTCAGCTGAATGGGGATCGACCGAGCTCAATTGTACGCAAGTAATTCGTAAACACACAACAAATAAAAAATAAAATTTCATCAAAGTCTTCATAAAACATATCATATCAACTGTCGTATTCGAGTAAAGAAAGAATGCTGGTGGTAATTACTTTCCGCCTAGACATAAACATTTAATTGCCCCAAATAAAATTGATGTCATGAGTTTGATAATTTACAGCTCACATTTTTTTTTCATGAAGGAAATGCGCAACTGCGTGTTGTTTAGAAGAAGACGGAGGGAGGGGTTTTTTACTTCTGCTACAATTGACGTGTTTATTATGTCACTATCAAATGAAAAAAATTACTCCCCTACTCGTAAGATGAATGATTGTAATTTAATTGCTCTGTATCACTACTAGGGTTTGAAATGTTTTCACTGTACTTTATTAAATACACATAAAATACGGCCATTCAAAAAAAGAAGAAAGTAAAGAATCTTCGCTTAACAAAGTAATGTAGAATTATGTCTCCATCCCGTCTAAGAAACACCCCTCACCCCATAACTTATATTATGCATTAAGAGCCCCTTTTCTTTTCTTCCGAACTCCAAATGAGGAAAACGTGTAACGTATATTAGAATGATGAAGATCAAAATGAAGGCTGCACTTAGCTTTCTAAAATTTTAAGAGATGTAGTGGGATAACTCCTAGAAGCATAAAATATGGTATGAAACTACTTTTTTTTATCAGTCCTAAGCATAGCCACAGATGTGCACGGGTGGTCAAAGGAGTTGGACTCACCGTTGTGCTTGCTTGACTTTGACACCACCAAATTCATAAGAAGTTTAAATATAGTCTGCATTTATGTGTCGCCACTGCTATCTATACTTATAAAATAACATGTCCTGACTGACTGACTGACTGACTGATTCATCATCGCCGAGCGCAAACTATCAAGGCTACAAGCATGAAATTCGGACTGTATATTCATTTTGTTATGTAGGCACCCACTAAGAAAGGATTTTAGAAAATTCCACCCAAAGGGGTCAAAATAGGGGATGATAATATGTATGATAATATGTATGAAAGTCCGTCATTTGAAAGTTACATAAACAAAATTTGTATTTCGGTTATTGACGTAAAACAAATAAATACGTCTTTCAGGAATTTTGGAAATTTTATTAATAGGGGATGAAAAAGGGGTGAAAGTTTCTATCGGACTTGCATATTTTTGATCTGAGGTCAAGTTATGGTCATCAAAAGTAACGTAATATTTTAAATTAATCTGTAAATACATATGTATATTTTCGTATTTGTATATAATCAACTTCCACGCGAGCAAAGCGCGGGCAACAGCTGTCTAGTCTTACATATAATTTGATAAGCCCGTTTTCAGTAATAGAAATAAATGACTAGGAAATAACTGAACAGATTGTGACGAACGATATCACATTTTAAAGGTAAGAGGTCAAGTATGTCGGGTGGGAAAATATTTTCCAGTGAAAATCTGATTTTCCCGGAGAATTTTCAACTTTTCATTCTTTGTTTACATCACCATTTAAACCATGATTTATGACCGGTTTTATAACTGTAAATAAAATATTTCTCCTTGGTTAAAAGTAATAACTCATTCTGTAAATAAAATATTTCTCTTTGGTTAGAAATAATATTCTGTAAATAAAATATTCCTCTTTGGTTAAAAATAATATTCTGCTAATAAAATATTTTTCTTTGGTTAAAAATAATAACTAAAACTCCTAGGTTGTACGGTACAACAAATATAAGAACTTTCGCAAAAATGTATCTAGCCTATACTAAACAAACCAATGGTAGTAGGTTAGAAATGTATCATTTTCTTTGCATGAATATTACTTTTTTTTTTAATATTCACCTTTGATCAAAAAATGGCCGTTATAATGACTTGTTCTAGGACATATAATATATTCTTTAATTGAGGGAATTAATTTCCTAGACAGTAGAAGCATTTATTTTATTGGAATGTTGTTATTATTTATTCGTATTTAAATCAACAATATTGAATATAATTCGCCAGTTAAAAAATAGTTTGACAATTTTGCAAAAATATTTTCTTACGTTTTATTTCGCATATGAAACGACATAATTATGTTTAAATTTGTTTTAGTATCTACCACTTAATTTTGAATGCATGTTGATAGTAATTCAAGGTAATATTTTATGCATCCTATTTATCTTATGATATAAGTAGCCTATAAGTTTTTTTTGTTAATTTTTTTCGAATAATAATTCAATACAAATAAGTTCAATTATGTTTCCATGTTACAACTTTAGTTTGAGTGGATAATATTTCAAAGTAATGTTTGGTGTACACCATCTATTGTATATATCACACACACACACACACACTTTCTCTCACACAATATTTCTCACATACTCTCTAACTTAACCTCTCACACACTCTTGCTCACACATACTCTCTCTCACGGTATTTCTCGCGCTATCTTTCACACATTTTTTAAAACACTCTAGCTTTCTCTCACATGCAGTCTTCTCACACTCTCACTACCTCTCACACCCTCACTCTCAAAATCTTTCTCGCTCTCACTCCTTCACACGCATACACTCTCCCTCACAATTTATCTTTCTCTCTTACAATCTTTCTCACTCTCTCTCTTTCACACACACACAATCTCTCTCACACAATCTTTCCCACACACCCTATCACAGACTATTTCTCTCATATCCTTTTTCTCAATCACTTTCTTTTTCAAACACTTTCTCACAAACACTATCTATCACACACACACACACACAGTTTCATAAACTCTTTCACACACACACACACAGTTTCATAAACTCTTTCACACACACTCTGTTTCACAGACACACTTTTTCACACAAACTCTCTTTCACATACACACACTCTCTCACTTTCTCTAGCACACTCTCTTTCACACCTTCTTTATATCACACTTTCTCTCATACAAACACTCTCCTTCACATTTAATCCCTTTAACACACTCTTTCTCACACTCTCAATCTCTAACACCCACTCTTTAACACTCAGTCTCTCTTTACTTACTTTCTCATATTCACTCTCTCACACTAACAAATTTAAAAATCTCAATCTTACACAATCACACACTCTTACACTAAAACACTCACTCTCGTATTTTCTCAATGTTTCACTCTTTTTTCTCAATGTCTATATAATTAAATAATTTGATAGTCCCATTTCCGATAGTTAAAATGATTAAAAAAAGCATCTGAACCAACTTTGACAAATGGTCACTCATTTTAAAGGCTAAGGATGTTGGCAAAAATAGTAGTCTCCAAAGAAATCTCGATTTTCCTAGAGAATTTACAGATTTTCTTCTGTGCGCTCAGTGATTCATCTGTAAATCATTATTTACTTACATCACCGTGGAAACCATAATTTGTCTATGATTTATATCGGTAAATAAAATATTTATCCTTCGTTAAAGATAATAACTCAATGTATTATTACTATTACTATTATTATTATTATTATTATTATTATTATTTATTATTATTATTATTATTATTACTACTATACAAGTGTTAAGGTACAACAAAGAGATAAAGATATACGGGAGAGGTCGTTTTAAAGTTTTAATCGAAGGATGAAGAGGAAAAACCTAATTTTTCCTTCAAATTAAACACAGAAACATAAAACCAACGGAAAGTTGCCTTTGACGAATAAACTTTTAACTATAAAGTCGAGTGAGGCTTTTTTCTATAGAAAGTTTCCCAAGAAAATAAGCTTTGAATTAATTTTGCGTTACAATTTGCAATCACCGCTGCAACGATACACTAGTATTTTTATATTAGGATCGGGTGCTATTTAGTTGGATTTTTTTTATCGATAAGTTAACTTGGTTTTAAATAGAGTTCAGATTATTCAACTCTAATTTATTAAATCAATTTATACTTTATAATCTTATAAATTAGTAAACCTCGACCCAGTTCCTTACACGTGGAGTTCATTTAGCACCTCCACACGTAGCTATAAATAAAATCGCTTTTGATACGCGGAGTGTATGTTGTACCACTGCACTTTCAGACAGCCAAAAAACGTGGTGACCTTCTTGATGGGAGTCGCAGGGTTTGAACTCTGAAAATGTTCAGCCCTTAAAAAAGTATCCACCAATCAGAATGTATTTCAGCACAGTTTCTCTTAAAAAGAGTGTAAAAAAACTGTGCAAAACTATTAAAACGTAATGCATATTTACTACTATTGTATCCTAAATATTATGACTTAAAATGTTTATCGGCACTACGTCTTACTACCCAACCGGCCTACCCGCATATTTACACTAATGTGGTAGGGATGAGTATAACAGAATTTAGAATAAATATGCCCGCATAGGGGGAATGCGTAAAACCATGTAGGACTAAACCGACCCCAGTACACCAGTCCATGATTTAAACCTCGACCTAGCCCATTCCAGAATAGGTTTAACACCTTAACCTGCGTCCCTACCAACGCGAGTTGAATCTTCTTTATTATGAAATATCATAACAAAAGTACACTTTAATTTGTATTAATTTGGTTGTTGTTAAATAGCACTTTTCTCACTTTTCATGGAATCAAATCTTGTTTAGTCGTATGTATGTTTGTATTAATTGTAGACTGGAGAGTATTAACTAATATAAAGGTATTTAGTAAAGGATGAACTATGAACTATATTTTTTTTAATGTATAAGTCTACTGCCACAATTCACTTCAATCTAACTTTTGATTAGAAAATCACACACATTTTCCCCCTTTTCTCCTAAATAACATGTAATAAATGTTATGACCCCAACAGAATGAATCGATTAAACACACACATAAAATGTTATATTCGATTTAGCTATAGTTTTTCCACAAACACAGTTTTGCCTCCGGCCATACCAAAGGCGCTCAAGCTAAGGCCGCCTGGGAAGAAGACGGAGAAGAGAGGCTTATCAGTAGGACAGGACAATGTTAACAACTTTTGGTAGAAAGTTTCCCCTCGCTTCCTTCTTAATATGAGCTGGGTTATGGCAGTGTTGCATTAGGAGTCAAGGTCATGAGATATCTTTGAGGTGGCTTCCCGCGTTGTTCGTCTAACAAAGTCACACTCACTTTCAAAAAACTGAGATGTATAATTATTTACATAAAATTACATTTTCAGACTAGCGTTCGTTTCAGTCGTCAAAGCAAGACAGAATAAATGGTACGATGCATCGCATAGAATTTCTCTTTTATATTAAAATAAACATTTACTAAAAAAAAACTCACATGATTGAGTGAAAGGAAATAAAATACATTGTTGCAGAAACACTCCACCAAAGCGTATAAATGAATATTTTATATCACAAAAACGATGAGAAAAGAGGAAATCTGACCATCAAAAAGCATTAAAATCAATATTTTAATAATTTTCAGTCCTTCCCCTCTGACAAGACGTGTATTAATCACAACTTGTGAATATGTGGAATGCCAGGCCTCCACCGTGGTTCGGATCCCACGTTAAACTGTAGGTCCTCCATTTCATCTCACAATCACCCTACCATTACACATTAGCGTAAGTGCGTACAACCAGAACGGGTAGTAAGACGCGGTGCTGATAATAATAATAATAATAATAATAATAATAATAATAATAATGTTCAGACTTCTATAATAAGTACATCTATGCTTATAGCTCAGATGTTATTAGTTTTATAAAAAATATATTTCAACTAAAATATTTTTATTCGTAAGAGTACTAAAACTTTACAATGCAATGCCAAGTTATTTCATGTCTGAAATAGTTGCGGATATATGATCAAAATTGGGAATTTATGCTAATGTAAATAACCCTTAAAGTCATTTACATGGGAAAATGAGGATTGTCATTTTTTTTGTAGTGTTAAACGGTGACTAAATACAAAATGTAATAAAAAATCGTTAGTGGATTTTGAGAAAATAACTTTGTTCTCTTTTTGCCCTTAATTTTAGGGTTAGATGTATATATTTTTTTAAAGAACTCCTCGGAGGAACCTTATGAAAACCCTAGATACCAAGTTTTAACCGATTGGTGAAATGTTTTAGGCTCTAGTCTGAAGTACAGACAGACAGACGGACAGCATCGCTAAAATCCCTTTTTCTGTTTTAGGGCCTTGAAATTTATCAAAATATTGAACTAGATTTTTTTTTTTAAGATCACAATACTTCTCTCTGCAAGAGGTTCGAGAGTAATTAAAAATAAAGAGAATAGACTGAAATCATAATGGCTTACCTCTTCCAAATCGATGTTGCCGACGCTAAGGCCTACCTTACATGATACCATGCCAGGACGGGAAGGAATAAGAAAATAGGTTTATTTAACTGAACCTTTTGGAACTCGCACATTTCTCGGCTAAAAAAACAAGTCCCATGGAGAAGTGTGGCGATCGATCTACGAAAATCATCAATCGTTTGGATGGTTTCACGTACGTCTTTCGGTCTGCACACGTCAGAGTAACCATCAACTCTCTTCCTCAATTGTCTATAACAACAAAAACTTGCCCCCTTCCAACTCTTGAACATGGCGCGTAACTCACGAAGTACATATAAATACAAGGCTAAAATAAACTATTTACAAAAATATAGATTCCCAATATATTTTAAAGACGACTCAATAGGCCGCTCTGACTCCGACCCAATAAGTCGCGATTGGATTGAAATTTGTAGATTTAGCTTACTTTATGAATAAAAAGGTCAATTAAATTCGTAAGGCGGGCGTGGATTAAACGCAGGCAGTTTATTGTGTCTCGATTCTGAGGAATCTACTCATGAAAGTATTTAAATGCCCATAACTCCATGGTGGTGTGAACCCGCAAGCGAGATATACCGACCGAGCGGCCACCGCCGTTAGCGAAACAAAATGTTCACA